>JAWWEN010013507.1:0-22480 GCA_035582955.1 Sycophila texana | reverse complement strand
AACGCGTGCTTGATCCAAAATTTTTAATCATGGATCGACCTCAAAAGTGCTTATTTTTTGTAGAATTGCTCATATATGAAATAAACACGACGTTTTTAATCGCGCAAAGCGCGAATATATTTTGCTAGTTTATGCAGAACGAACGATACACTCATGGATCAATATAAGACTATAAAAAATGTAGACTACAAAAAAAAGTAAAGCGTTTTGAATCGCGGATAAAAGCAAAAATTAATCTATTAATTTTAATTAAAAATAACTACAGTAAATTTATTACAAATGTAATTTCACGGTAATTTTGCAGCTAAAATGTCATTATCAATGCAAATTAAACAAGTTCGAAGTACTATTCAAAATAGTCGGACTCGATTAAACTTTAGCTATATTAGTTAAGTCTGTTACTCGTTCATTTTCTACTGACCAATACCTATAAATTACTATACAAATCCGTCGAATGAATGCCCGTACGTTAATGCAGTTTGAAATGTAAATTAATTTCAATAAAATTATTTTAATTACTTATTACCGTTTAGCATTTACCGTATGCAAAGGCTACACGATTAATTACAGTTTTCTGTCAAATTATCTGCGAGCTGTACACTACCATTATTATAATAATTCGAACGATTTAATTGTCATAATTAATCTTATCATTGTTCTATTTTCATCGTCCATCTGATCGCGTACTTTTATACATCCACGCATACAACGTGTATATATAAAATTCGCACTCGCAATTTTTCAATATAAAAAAAAAAATTTTTTTTTATACATTTTCTACTCCGATCCGTTTTTTCCTGAATTTCCTTTAGAAATTAAATGACATCCTCCACGAATCTCGCTTGGGAGTTTCCCCTGGAGGCTTCTTTGTTCCTTTAAAAGGCACCAGGGGAGACGGGCGGCGATCAGCGCTAGGGGGCACAAGATTGTAAGTGCAGTTTCGCCTAGACGAAAAGTAACAGTTGTAAGAGGAGATAGAAAGGAGACGAGCAAAGAGTGAATTGAGTATTACAGTTTCTGTTTTTTAGTCGCCTTTTGTTTCTCGACTTCTCACTTCAAAGTACAAATTTTTAGGCGATTGTTTCTTATGGACGTTCACGGAATTTCACTCTGCTTTTACAGTACGCATAAAAATGCATATTTTATTTAACACGGCTAGACTAGTTTTTCGGGTTTCGCTGATTATTTATAATAATTAATCTAAAACATGATTGTGTTTATTAAAATATTTTTCTTTTATCTCTTTTAGAAGTATAAGTTTACTTTTGATTTAGAAGTTTACTTTTGATTATTGATACATATTCAAGATTAAATAATAATATAGCAATTAAACGATAATCAAGATTCATTCTCAAAAAAAAGGAGACAGAATGTTGTGAAGCATTTAAAAGGACTTTGATTAAAGTACAAATTGCTGGTACAATGGCATCAAAAAAGGTGTGATGTACATGTATTTACTATTACAGTTTGATTAATCAATGTCGTTTCTGTTTGTTTAAAATTCATTCATTTCATTTCATTCAAAGATTAATACAGATATAATTATTAAGTTTCAAAATTTTCTATCGGTGTCGAAAATTATTTTAATTATAAGTATACTAACAAGAAATAAAAGCTGTTGTAATTTCAAAAATTTGATTTAAAGTTTAACTAATAATTTCCTTCTGATATTTGCAGTCTATAAAAAATCAAATAATATTTAATACGACAAGTGCAGTAAATTATAGTAATAATAATAAAACCAGCTTATAGAGACTCAAAATTGATCAACAAAAAATAAAAAAAAAGTTATTAGCAGTTTATTCATTAATTGTGCTGCTTGTAATAATCGTTTTGATACACACAATTTCCGTAATACCTCGCACAATATTGTTCGCTTATTACTTCAGCACTGGGTCAGGGATTGAATTAAAATAAATTTCATTTTAATATTTCATCCGCAAAACCAATAATAATGATCATTACACTCGCCCCTTTCCTTAAACGATTATTGCATCCCACTTTTAGAGCAACCGCGCAAAATACACCGAATGATTCGAGCAAACCGGAAAATTCGAAAATCGTCTGAAATTCAAAATGCAATCTATATGTACATACGTAAACGCAGTGCCAGGAATGAGAGACAAAAAAAAAAAAAAAAATTTACGGCCAGTAATAAAAATCCGAGAACGCAAGCAAAAAGCTAAGGAAAAAGTTATTCCGCGAATTTATGATATGATGTTTACGGTGGGATGGTAACGATGTAACGCGTTGGGTAGGCGGTTAAAAAAAAAGAAAAAAAAAAGAAAAAAGAAGACGGAAAAGAGGAGGAGGAGGAAGTAGTAGTAGGTAGCAGAGATGGAGAGAAAATAGGGTGGAGAGTAGAGGGCAGGAAAGAGAGCGCTGGAGGGAAGAGAGGCACGCCGGTGAAGGATACATATTTTACGGGGCAATCACCGCAAGCCCTTATCTACAGTTTGTTCAGCGCTCTCTCTCTCTCTCTTTCACTTTCTCTCGCTTTCTCTCTCGTCTCTCTCGTTTCAGGCGCGAGCGGTCCGAGTGTCGTGCTGACATTCAAAAGCGCACGAGCCGACATTAATGAATCGTTTCGGCCGAGGGGCGCGTTAAAAATTTGATTCCTCTACGACCCGCAAATCCCCGCCGACGTTTCACGGCTTCGCGCCCGGATTTTAACGAGGCGTCGGAATATCGGCCGGAGAGTCCTTTCGCGGGATTTTTCTCTTATTTGAGTCTTTTTTTTTTTTTTTATCAGGTGAGGATTGATGAGGGGTGTTACGATGCTTCGGTGTTGACTTCCGGATTACTCAATCGATGGGGAATGATAAAGTAACCCGCTCGACGTGTTACTAATTTCAGTTGACGGGGTAATGTTGAATTTGTCGGAAGCAGTCGGAGTAAATAATTAAACGATTTTCTGAAGACAGCGTGTCTTGTTAAATGGAATGATATAAAATTTTGTATAATGAAATGGAATAATAATTTTGTTGTTGTTTTATTTCAAAAGATAGACGCGGTTGCTTTATAATGATTTAATTTATTTTACGTGTCGACGGTTCGACGATTACTTTGTCATCTGTACCAGGTATTATTAATAACATTAAGAAACACATTTCAGGAATAAATCCTGAAAAGGAAAATGATCTGGAATACAATTAAATGGCATGAAACTAATTGTTAATGCAAAATCAGTTTTAATTGCGATGCGTGGAAATACCGCCTGATTTTCTCTACCACGGGAATTTTTCCGCTAGTTTTTTGTGAAAAGTAGATCCGGTGAAAACTCAATCTTGACTTTAAACTTTCAAGTCTCCTTTTAAAAATCCTGAAAAGCCGGCCACTTGTGCGAGTTTGAATTGCGGTTAAATGCTTAATAGAGTATCCAAAAGAGAAAAATTGAAGTTTTAAAATCTTATTCAAAACCACACTGCACGAGCTAAAAAATAAAGAAAAAATAATAAAAAATTATTTCATCTTTATATATACATATCTACAAAACTCCCGTGTATTATAAAAAAAACTTACGGAAAATTAAAAAAAAAAAAAAAAAAAATTATTTCCGCTCGTAGTTCTAACAAAAAATTCTTTGGGTCGTCTCTGATAAATTAATCTAGCCGCGCTGAATCATGACTTATACTACTAGCAAATAACGAGTATAATGTTTTTTTTACATACAACAGGTTTTTGCTCAAATTAATTAAGTTTAGCTTAATATTGTAAGGGATAGTACCCAACGTTTTTTTCATATTGTTCTTATAAATAAGATGATAAAATAAAAATAAAATAATATACACGTATAAATACAACAACTTATAATAAGAAAAATAAAGATTTTTTGTCTTCATTCCCAAATTAACCTCTTCATTTTAACCAACTTTGCCACCGTCGCTTTCATCACTGTATACTTACCCGCGCAGTTCGGAACCTCACGTCTCCCTTAAATAAAAACAAATTCCAATTCCAAGCCCCTTAATTCCACAGGCGATTAATTTCACCAAGTGCTCACCATCCCCCAGTCAATTACAATTACGAGAAGCGCGATTCGTTCCACTTGTAATCTGACGGCGGCGCCCAAGAAACCCCCAAGTCTCCTACGTCCGCGAGTTAGGAAAGATGTTTGCACGGCATTAGGCAAGCCCCAGTGCTCGCGCATAAAAGCGCCGTCAATTTCAATAGAGCGCCGTCGAAGTAACCCAAGCCAATCTCATAATGCACATACATCGCGCTCGAGCGACTCCGGCGAATTAGCTCCACCGCGACCGCGAGAATCCGACATCCGCGCGGATTAATCAGCGCGTATGCGCGATCTCCGGGGCTTAATCGTCCGCTTAATTATTTAGCGCTAAATCGGCCGACCCTCCAGTGGACTTTTAATTAATCCCTCCGTCCTCCCCCCTCCGTCGTTGTCTTATCTCCCGGCGAGACGAGAGGAGAAGGAGGAGGAGAGAGCCAGTTGTCGCTCGCGCAAACTTTTCCTATCCGGGGCTACTTCCCGCGGGAAAAAGGAAAATAAGCGGGGCCGGCCCCTTTGATAAATCGTTAATGAGTCGAGATTTTTAATTAGCTCCTGCTCCTCCTTCTACCCCGGCGCCGCGGCGTAGTTTACGAAGCTTTCAGCGCCTTTGGCCGACGCTGCCTCTGATTGATGGAGCGCGGCTGGCGGGAAAAGGGTAAGCGGCACTCGGCGAATTAAATTTCTTTTTTCAATTTCAAATTAGGAATTGCCCGTCCCACCTTTGCACACCTCGGTGTGATGAATTATTATTAATGAGGCTTTGGTAGTTCGCCGTCGTCGTTCGTATTGGGTCTCGAGACGCGTGATCGATGTTTATTTGCAGTCGCCGGCCGTGTACGACCCGCGGGCAAGATTAATTTTTTTTCCCCTGGGGGCTCTGCGCGAGGCTTGTTTTTCTTTGAGATACAACCGCCGATTGCTCGCTACGAACAGGGGATCAATTATTGTAACGATGGGAAGATTTTTGTGCTGTGTTTTGTTATTTTAATTTATAGGAAATGTTTCAAAAGTAGGTGTAATGAAAATACTTGCGGAAGTTAAGGTAGACACGCAGGGTTTCGAATTACCGTACAGAATTGACTTAAGTTTAAAGTGTAAGATGACTTTAGAATTAATGTGAATAGGCTTTAAAATTTTGTCTACTTAAAAAAATTCGTTTATTTGATTCAGATACTTTCTTTTTTATTATAATCATAAATTTTTAATAATTAAGAATTATATTTTTGGTTACGTTGGTTTTGCTAAATCTCATTATCAGTGATCAATAGCAAGAGATATAAATTTCGCTCTATAAAGAGATTACATATATTAAGAATTGAGTAAATACACAATTCTGACAAAATGTTGACAATTTAACGGTTATTTTTCTGTCTATTTAAATCCAAGTTTCTTAACATCTAAGTTTCGTCTTTGCGACAAGTATTCTTTTCTCTCGGTAGATTTAGTTTTTTTATGGATAAAATCAAATCTTTTATTTAAGTTTAAAAATGTTCATTTGTTTGTTTTAATACTTTCTGTACAGTTTCAAAGTAACTCCTTTTGTGTTTTTTAAATCCTCTTTTATGCGAATCACAGTATGGGCCGTTACACAGAAAACGAAATAGCACACATATAAAAGGAATAAGGAATAGATAAAAGGAGCTGCGCAGGCGTGTCTGTAGTTTGAAAGGTCTTAACCTGAAAGTAAAAGTTTAAAGACTTTTTCCACTGTTTGTTTAGAAAGAGTTTCCTCTCTGATTCTTGTCTCTGCAGATTCAGTTAATCCTTAAATAGATCATATAAGTAGTCATTTTTATTCTTAACAGTTCAATCCTTGTATAAATAATCTGCTGTCTTATATCTGGTGTGCATAAGACCATTTTCACACTGTAAATTTAATGGATATAGGTGAATGAGAAAAATAAATTTATTTATTGTAATATTTATTGTTTACATTATCAGTTGTTTCCATTAATACCTATACTTTTAATTATAATTTCCTATTTCCGAACACCCTCTTATATTTCTGAGGTATAGGAGAGTTTTAATTACATGCATAAGATATACATTTTTTCATTTTTAAGTCTTTATTTGAAATTTCTTTTTATTTTCGAGATTTTCATACTCTTAATGATTCCACAACTGAGACTGTCGTTTAAAGGGAACGTTCAAAATTAAGTGTACACTCGCATCTGCAAGTTACGCGAGTGCTGTTCCTTCTCCTATTCCACGACCCTATTAAACATAAAATTCAGTAGATAAACCCGTATGCGGTCAGGCAAAAATATGCTCTCCATTTTAAAAAAGAGCACAGGTACGAACCGTCGCTGTTTAACTTTACCCGCGGTATATACAAAATCCACACTTCAGTAGAAAAAACCCTATTCGGTCAGACAAGCAGGGTCTACACGCAATAACAGCAATCCCGAGAAAAGCTCAAACACTCGACGATTACACAGCCGGCGGAATATGCAGATTCAAAGGGGCCGTCCATTGAAGGTAGAAAAGTCTGCGGACAAGTGTGTCTCTAGCTCCCGGACACCTCCGAGTGATCCTGCCCCGCGCGTACCGCTTGTCGAGATCAGCCCGGTAGTAGCATGGGGAAAGGCGGAGAGGGGGGATGGTTCTTAAAGCTCGGGCTTTCTTTTGCCGGCCCAGCTCCCCAGGGTGCTAGGTGGCGGGCATGCAAAATTCAGGCCAACCGCGTGGCCTCGCGCCGCTGAATGCAGGAATTAAAACGCAATTTCGCGCACAAAGGGGGCTACGGTTTACGCAAACCCGCCGCCTCCTTTCTCTCGGACACCGCCGCTTAATGAAGCGCGCCGACGCCGACGCTCGGGATATACAATATATATATGTATATACACGTATAAATACTTATTATACTTATGTATTATACATATGTATATTTATGTATTATACCAAAAAATATAGACGCTTATAGAAGCACAGGTTCAAATGGGCAGAAGGGGACGAAGAGTTTGGTACATCGCTAGTGATTTCTATGGATTTGTATATCTATATTGTGTACATATATAGATATACAACAATGATATTTACTGGGTACACAGCGATCCCCTACTTACAACCCAGCCGTACACTTCTATAAGCGTCTATATTCTTTGATTATACTTACGTACACTAGCTTATGTATTGTACTTATGTATCCTAGCTTATATATTGTACTTGTGTATACTTATGTATTGTACGTATGTATATTTATGTATTATACTTACGTACACTAGCTTATGTATTGTACTTATATGTATCCTAGCTTATATATTGTACTTATGTATACTTATGTATTGTACTTATGTATACTTATGTATTATATATACACGCGGGTCTCTCTTTTCTGTTTACGCTGGACAGGCGGCCGTCTCGGCACCTACTGCGGGCCGCCGATCGGAGTAAATCAAGCGGTTCCCGCATTGTCGCGCCTGCTGCTCCATTCCGAAGCTCCCTCGGCGAACGCCTCGCATAAATCCTGCCCTCCTCGTAAATTCCTTTATCGCTCCGCGTGTTTTTCCGCGAATTTCCAGATTTTCGCGGAGAAAGCGCGCCCCCGTCGGCTCGCGAGGGAAAATTTTATTCGAAATTAATTCGAGGGTTGGAGGGCGACGTATTCGCGTTCGGCGTGGCGACGTACATTTGTCGTCGCGGTCTGCGCGCCGGCGCTTTTCTCTCGGCGTTTCCCGATTTCTTTGCCTCTCCCCCCATTGTAATCTATCTGGCTGTAAAGCGTAATAAACGGGAAATACGGCGAAATTGTTTCGGCGGCATATATGTTCTCCGTTTCTTTCAATTATTTTTTAATATTTCCTTTGAGCTATGCTTCAACCAATAAATGTTGCATCACTTGGGAACGTATTTCTCTTTCTTTTCCTGGAGAATTTGAATACTCGTGGCGTTACAAAAAAGTGTATAGTGAATTTTCTCGTAGTTTTTAAATTTTATTTATTTATTTAACCGGAGTAATATCTATGTTACATTACGAAGTAATCCATTGGAAGAAAATGGATATTTTGTTGTCTGGTTCGGTATAATAAATTTATTACAAAATAAAGAATTTGTGAGCATGTTTTACTCTTATCCATTTCACATTATCTCTGAAGCAAATTTTCAGTATCGGTTTACTAAAAAACTAGTTTAAAATTAAATTTAATCGAAAATTTTTAATTTTAATATTGACTTGATTTCGTAATTCATTACAAGAATACTCTCGATATTATATTTAATCTTATATTAGCTGTTAAGGTATTTTCTGCATACTTCATACCTGCAAATAAAGCATTTTATTCCCCTCTACAGTACTCGTCTTGTATAAATAAATAATAAGTAAATAATCAATATTGCAAATAATTAATTTATACTATACAATTGTAATTAAAAGCATACCAATGCAAGTTTAATGAATAAATAAGTAAATAAATAAATGAATAATAGTAGTTATAGTGGTGGTGGTACCACTATAACTACTAATAATTAAAAAAATACAATGATATTACAATTTCTGAAGTACATTATAATTTTAATGTTGTTAATAATAAATATATGAAATCTAAGTAATATCGCGTTCGCCCTACTATTACCATAAAATTTTTAGCCATAATCTGAAAAATGCGTACTAAAAAAGTAAAAAATAGGTGTCCAGCCGCTCCTCCAAAGGCACAAAAGGACGAGTTCACATATAATACACGGGACGAGCGGCGAGAAAGAGAAATCATGAGGGGGGAGGCCGGGATCAGGATTCCGCGCGGCTCTTTCACAATGGTCCCCCGTAAAACAGGTACGGCGCCGAGGCGGGACAAAATTCTGCCGCCGCCGCCGCGTTGATACGGCCACGCAAGGGGTGGTGCGGAATTTATGGTGGCTACGGGGGTACTGCAGGAATGAAGGGGGGTACGCGCCTCCCATCCCCCTACGCCAAAAGCTGCGGGGGTGGAGGAAAGGGGAATAGAGGGATATAGTCGAGCGCTCGTCTGCTCGCGCATTTACGGCACCAGCGCACTGGTACCTCCTTCCGATTTGCATAACGGGGCCTCGGCTAACCGCTCCACCCTTTGCAGCCGGAGCGGCTTCGAGGGTCCGCCGACGACGACGAGAGCCCGGCAAACAATGTGTCAACGCTCGCGACGTCGACAAATAAAACGATATTGCCGGCGACAGGAAATTTCCCCGCGAAAACTTCCCAGCCAGCCTCCGACTTCCTTCGACTTTCCCTTAAACGTCACCCCCTTACACCCCCGCCCCTTCTCTGTTCGCGCTCTTCTTTTTCTCTTTTTTTTTTTTAGCTATACAGACTCTTTTGTCTTCGCCGGTCGCGCACAGCGGCTTCTCTTTTTTTTCCCTCTTTTTGGGTTCACGTGGGGGTGGTAGGGGTGAGGATTTATTTGACATAGTAGAGGCGCAGTAATGCGAGGTGTGGATATTGCCGCGAAATATGAAACCGCGCGCGGAAAAAGGAGAAGGCGAATCGCGCGGCTGCGCTCGCAACAAAGCATCGGGAGGAGGGAAGCAGGGGGGGAGTCTTTTTTGTTCCCGCGGCGCGCGGAATGAGCGGAGATACCGAGCGGCAAACAAACGTACGGTGGCAAATCAGAGCGCGGACGGGGGTGAGTAGGGTAGTGAGGGGCGAAGGTGCGCGAGAGATAAGCCGAGGAAATGTCACGGTGTGAAAATGAAATCGACGGCAGCCGCGTTATTTGCTTTTACCGCCGTGAAAACTTTGCGCGGGAGTGTATTGCGATTTGTAGCGCGAAATCGAAATCGCTTAAGGTTTCCTTTTTTCGATGTCAAATTAAGTACGTGTCAGGTTTTTCTCATTCGTCGCGTGCACTTCTCCGAGTCGATTTATGCTGCTTGGAAAAGAGACGATATGGGGTTTTAATATCAATTTACAAATGAATCGATGTATTTATTTATTTATTTATTTTTATTTATTTATTGAGTATTGCACGGTTAAACTGCTCTTACTCTTAAAAAATGATTAACTAATGATTTACACTGGAAAAAAATTACTAGTTTCTTTGGGTCGTGCTAACTAAATAATTTCTTTAAATTAACTAAATATTTTGTTTGAAAGTGCGAAATTTTGTTAGTTCATGCTAACAATTAGTAGAAACTATACTATAATTAAACAAGTAATATGATTGAATTGCTTCTATGAAAAAATAGTTGGTAATTGCATTAATTTATTATTTGAACTCAATGCAATGTTATGAACCATCATGATTTATTAGACAGGCATTTATTGACAGATGTTTTTAGATATTTGTTTTTTTTTAATGTCGAACAAAAGCATTCCGGAATTTATTTCCGCGTTTTTACGTAAGTTTTATTCTTTCAAAGCGAAATTGAATTGAAAATTCCAACAGCAAAATTCCATGCCTTTGTATTTTTTGAAAATATTCTTCGAAAATATTCTTCAAAGCATTACGAGAGCAAACAGCAGTGGGAAGCTTTTACACACTAAATAATAGATATACACCAATGCAGGTCATAAACTGTACTATTTCCCAGCGATCCATAATAAAATTAACCTTTGAATTGGGCTGCAACGCGATCGAAGATAGCACGTGCAATCATAAATTAGAATCTGAACGGCGAACCGAATTCGGTGCTACATTCGCTAGAAATCTCCACTGGGACAGGCTATGCTCGGAATGAGAGAGACGAATAAATAAATGAAGTCTGGATTGTCGCGCTCACGCGCTTTTGAGCGCAGCAGGGACAGCGATATCGGACTAGGAAATGTGGTAATCGAATGGAAAAAGGCCTGGAGGCCTCGACGGACACTCGGAAAGAGGACTATGAAAATGGCGCGATAGAGGGGTAGGACAGACGGTTTGTAAGAGACAGACAGACAGAGAGAGAGAGAGAGAGAGAGGGAGAAAGTGTATTAGTGTGAGAGAGCATGAAAGAGTAGTACGAAAGAGTAGAGAAGAGTGAGGAAAAGCATGAGAGAGAGAGAGAGAGAGAGGGTGAGAGAGATACACGATGGAAAAGGAAGTGAGTGCCAGACGAAGCTCGACGAAGATTGTTAGTGGACATTCAGAACTTCCCACTCGCGGGTATTGCTTACTCTTTCGAAGTTTTCACGATGTTTTCAGGCGTTCCGCTGGAAACCACCCACGGCATCGGCTCCCTCCGCTCACTTTCTATGGTTACTCTCCGTTCGGGCAACTTCCTTCTTTCTTTTCTCTTGCACGACCCCGTCGTCCACCCCCGACGCCGCCTGCACCTCCCTTCCCTCTTCTTCTTTCTTCTTAAACACACTTGCTCTGTTCAATTTTCCTTTTCCTATACGAAACGCAACCTGCTGCCTCTTCTCTGGTCTTCCTTATTTTTCTATTTTCACGGGTGGACTTCTGTAAATAAAAAAAAACGTTTTTAAAAAATGTAAACGTTTACGAATTGTGAGATAAAAGAATAAAATTCCATGACCTACTTTTCTGATTATCTTCATGAGTCATAACTCATTATCATAATAATAAATCTTTAAAATTAATCAATTAGATAAATAGACGTATATATTCTTTATTAATTTTAGATTTGAATTTCATCTATATTCTGATTCTATATTGATGAATCTATTAAAAATTTATTCGTAAAGGATATTCAATTAAAAAAAGGAAATAAATCTATTCTACATATAAACAGGAATATAAATCATTCGAAAAAGAAAGAAGAGCATTGATTTTTAACGTATATGGATATAAATAAAAATTCAAACTTTAAACCTTCAACACGTAGGTACAAGAAGTTATAAGAAAGCGATAAATAAATCCAATCTAGGTAAGTCCACTATAAAAAATTTTAATAAACTCCAAGAACAGTGCTTAGAAAAAAAACTTGCACCCATAAATTCCGAGATACTACTGTTTTATGAAACTTTATAAAAAAAAAACCTATCGAAAAGCTTAATCTGTGCGTGTGTAACTCACTGTTATGTTTATTAAAAATTGGCCTCGCCGTGAGGAAAATTAAAAGAAAAAAAAAAATGCTGCGTGCCTCGTAAAAACTTCCTTGGGCGCGGAATAAAAAATCGCCATCCCCGATGAACGAGGCGTTTAATTCTCAAGATGAATCAGCGTCGTAAAAAATTAAAAGAGAAAAAAAACAAAGGAAGGAAGGAGAGAGAGAGAGAGAGAGAGAGAGAGAGAAAAAGAGCCAAATCTCTTGCTCAACTCACTCTTGAAAAAATAATTCGCAATACGTTCAGCAGTCAAGAGTAGCCTTTTTCCCTTCCGCTCCACCCGGCACCTTCCTCCCAGTATCTCCCGGAGTATCGCACTTGACCGTTTCGGAAATTATAAATTCCCCGCTAAATCACCCCTCCTGTAAAATCTTTATTCCACATCTTGATGATCGTCTATGCCGGCCTTTATCTCCAGCCTCCTCGTATTTCTTACTCCCAGCGACCCAGAGAAAGAGATAGACAGATATACAGATATTCAGAGAGCAAGAGATAGATAGATAGGTAGATAGAGAAAGAGAGAGAGAGAGAGAGAGAGAGAGAGAGAGAGAGAGAGAGAGAGAGAGAGAGAGTGAAAAAGCGAAGGGCACCCCGGAGATACAGGATGATACACGTTCTCATATTACTCTTTTCGTCCCCTGACTCCGACCCGCGATTAGGTGGCCGAGAAAAAAAGAAGTGTCCCGAACTGAGGGTGGCACGATAAGCAGATTATCCATCATGTGCGCCCGGGCCGGATCTACCGGCCACCCACGTGTGGGAGAGCGGCGAAAAAAAAACTCGTGACCACACACACACGCACACACACACACACGCGCGCGCGCGCACACACACACACACATTTACGTACGAATTTATAGAATCATATATACATATATATGTATTTATATATATACAGAGTCATTGCATATGTAGATATATATGTGCGTGTGTGTGAGGGCCACAAGAGTGGAGAAGTGCCGGATCCAGCAGCTTGTCGCGGCATTAATGCGCAGCGCGACCGCTTATACGACTCCCCGCGCGGGCGTAGCCGTGTGAGATTGAAAGACGAATGTACTCGAGGGAACGATCGCCTCTGCTCGCGCCCGTCGTTTGTCGAAGATGCCAGATACCTCCCGGGCCGCTCGTTCGCTTCGTAACAGTACGCGAAGATGGGAAGGGGGTGGGTGTGGTGGTAGGGGGTTTGTCGGTCGGATTTATGAGCGGCGCGGCACGGGGCTCTACGGGATATACCTCTCGAAATAGTTTCGCGACAATTTGTTCGGGGTCAGAATTCGCGGGTGGATTCTTGCATGCGGCGATAAATCGGGACCGATTCAATTGTTTTTTGGGGGCGCCCGGGGAAAGGCCGCGAAAAATATGGCCGGATGCTTTTTACCGCGCCAGCCGCGCGAGACGCCCTCTTTATGGCCAATTCCGAAAGTTTTATCGGCCTCGGCTTTTATTTTGAGAGCCAGCGACATGAATAATTGTGTCCCCGACAAATTTGAATCGGCCCCGATGTGCGGAAAAATAACGGCCGCTTACGTTTTATCCATTACACGCATTATTCTGCTTGGAATTATGTGGTTTAATTTTTTCTTTCTTTTATTTTATTTATTTTCTTTTCATTTTTATTGATGTTTGTGATTGTGCAAAATTATTTATATAAAGAAAAAATCTAAAACTGTAACGTGACGTGGGACTATTTGAACTGGAAAAATATTCAATATCATATAGAATATTAAAAAATTTTCGAATCTACCGAGGGAAACGATCTGTAGAATGTTACCTTTAGCGACAGTGACGTCAGTTATTGCTACATTACCAAAAAATTAAGTAGTATTTTTAATTTTGCTGCAACTGACGTCAAGAATCCAAAAAGATTTTATTCCCGGAAAATTCAAACCATTTATGAAAAAACTGGCCTACCATACATTGACCATTACTACTTATTTCTATACATACGATTCCAGTACTTGTACTATTTAAACAATTAAATCAATATAAATTGAACTTTAACTACAGAATTTCAAAAATTATTTTTTACCCAATTATATTAATAAAAAAATTTACAAAACATTTCAAAAAATATTTTATTAAATTTAATAATTTTTTTCAGTATATCCTCATAAAACTTAAGTGCCTTATTATTTTTAATAAATAGTTCCCCGCAGCCATATATACAACTGCAGTTTCTTTACCAAAGGGTATAATAATTATTATTTTACCTCCTCTCGTATAAGTTTATTGCTTCTACTTAAAATCGCTTTAACACATCTGGAATTATCCCTAGATTTATTAGATTCCATTCCTGAAAATACAATAGCCAGAGGCAGCCCCGTAATTTAAGCGCCGCGTATTTATTTAAACGCATTAATTCCGCCAGTTCGCATGCCAGCGCCATCCCACCCCCTCAACCCCAGGAAAATTTCGCAGTCCTCCAGCGAAACGATGGGAGCAGTCATTGTTTTTTTTCTCACTAAGCACACCAAAGTATGCTAATAACACGACTACCGGACGAAACCCGGCGCCTCGGGGCCAACACCGTCCGGTGGCGGCTTACTCTCATTTGACGCTGGAATCTCCCTGGGAAAACTTCGCCGCGCGTCCCGCCGAAGCAATTAAGACGCTCGCGGCGCCGGACGGACGCGAGAAAGTCGTCGAAGGGTCGGACGGTGCCCGTGAATTACTTGAAATCCAGATGCTCTGGGCTCGGCGCCTCGGAAATGCCTCCCCCGACCAGACCGCACGGCGGAATTTTCAATATCGCATCCGGGAGATTGCCCTGATTAACCGGGCACGACTCGCGGGGGTTGGGGACTCGACGCGCCGTGCGCTATTTAAATATCGCGGGAGTCCACCGGACCGAGAGTAAATGAACAATACCGATAAATGCTCGGCCCAGTCGCTATTTACGGCACGTCGATCGAAGCTGCTCTGTTTACTTGGCGTGTTTTGGCCGTGAGGCGTTTTGCGATGTTTCGGAATTGCGAAGTGAAAGTGAAGTTTTAAGAAGTTACTTTCTAGAGTGACTTGATGTGAATGTGAATGAGTTAAATAGAAAATTCGAAGTTAAAAAAGAAAAAAAAAGGTGGATCGGATTTGTCCTTTCCTACTTAATTTTATTCATTCTTTTATTTAATAAGGTAAACGGATTGTTGAATTATTTTACAGTTGATCTATTAACTATTCAACCGAAATAAAATAAAGTAAGTTATATTTAGTTAAATAAATTTGGCCATACATTTGACGTAAAATATTTTCAATGTAGCTTGTGTCTGACATAAATGTCCTTGTACTACTTAATTTTATTCGTTTTTGGATAAAATAAAATAAATTATTAGTTAAAAGAATTTGATGTCAGTATTAAGTAAAATGTTTTTCATTTAGTTTATGTCTGACCGAACTGCCCTTGTTCTACTTAATCAGATTAATTTTTTTATTTGATATGTTATATGGGTTTCTTAACTATTGTACAGTTTAAAATAAAATCAAATATATTACGTTTAGTCAAGAAAATGTAATGCAAATATTAAGTGGAACGTTTCTAATTTAGTGGCAAATGGCAATGTAAATTTAAATTAAACAAAGTTAAGAAATAAGTTTCGCTTTAATAGTATCTAGAGTTGATGGTGTGATCTTTCTGAACACGTACATTATACAATGTAAATTCTGTCTCGTCTATCTCTGAGAGGATTTTCTCGTAAAAATTACAGTGAAACTCGACGTTAATTATATATAATAGAATTATTAGGTTATATGCTCGTATTATTTTTTAAATAAATAAATGAATCACTGCAATTTGTACCTAAATCTTTAATAGTTAGCAAAGGTCCGTAATTTTTACTAGGTAAGTTCCTTAATTTCAATTCGCTTGATAATTTAGAAGAGAAAATGTTTTGTTTTAAGGTAAATATACAATACACTGACTCATAATTTAATATTTTATGCATAAAATAATTATTTTTTCTTAAGTAATTTTTCTCAATCTGCAATTTTGGCGAGATAATTATCAACTTTGAGCATTTTTTCCCCCCTGAGCAATATTTATTTGTTAATCAAATTCTTTATCAAAGCCGTTCAGGTGTAGGTACTAGAAAAAACGAAGAAGATTAACAAAAAAAAAAAAAAAAAAAATACATCGCCGTAAAAAAAGCGCGTAGTTCACGATTGACTGGGAAAACGTTGGCTCGAGATAGACTGGTGCAGGCGTCGAGTGTACGTTTTACAAAACCGCGCACTGCTGTTTCGATCGTCTAAAGCGATTCGGAAATTCCTGTCCAATGCGCGGCCGGTGGAGTGGGAGAACGCAGCGGAGAAATTGAAAGGTGTGTAGCTCCATTTTGCGCTGAATCCGGTTTTTCGGCGATTTCTAGTTCCGAGCCTCGAAAACACACACGTCGACAGACCCCGCGGATCCCATCAGTTGTGCCGTGCCGTGAATGCTCTTCGTCGATCTCGACAAGTCCAGCGTGCGTTTACCATTTTTTAATGAATATTCTGCCCAGCGTAATTTTGCCGACCGATGAGAACGACAAACAATTTGGTGTGTTGCTCGTTTAAAAATATATTTTCTTTTTTTCTAAACTTTGGCAACTGAAAAACATTACAATTAGTGAAAGCAAAAATTAAATTTTCTCTAACTTTCTTGTCGAAAAATCGAACGCTTTTACGTTAAAATACTTTTAAAAAAGTTATGTGTTTTAAGAAAAGGGGTACACTGAAAAAAATTAGTAATTTTCACGAAATACTTTTTGAAGCTTTTTCCAGTAGAAGTTTCTTTAAATCAATGAAATATTTATTCGATTTAAATTATATTCCAAACATCGCCACCAAATGTACCTATCTAGAAACGTGAAAAAAAGTGTTAGAAACATTCTATCCATTTACTCTACACATGGATTTGTGTCTTTTTCAGCAACACAAATAAAAAAAAAACGCAAACAAACGCAAAAAAAACACAAAAAAAAAACAAAAAAAAAAGACGAGAAATAACTGGAGTACACGTGTATTGTAAATATGACACCCTTTCGGTCGCGTAATCTCACGGGAACTAGGCGCGCCGTGTAAAATCCGGACAGGGTCGGGGTAAAAAAAAAAGAAAAAAAAAAAAGAAGAGCGACGAAGCGCGAACCCAAGGAAGTCGCAGTCTCCGGGCGCGAGCGGAGTGGCGCGAAAGCGAATTCTCCACGTTCGAGCGAGTTAATTAGCAGCGCGGCGAAAACAGTCGCGTCTCACTTGGCAGCGCCGGCGCGCCGCTTGGCTCCGTATAACTTTCTTAGCGCCGCGGAAAAATGTCCGCCAAAACGCACGAGATAATTAAGCGGGCCGACACTTGTCGCCGCTCCGGCGATCTCGAAACTTCAGCGCCGCGCCAAAAAGCCGATGCGCTTCCCGCTCGCTTAAGTGGTTTACTCTCGACGCTTGTTTTTTTTCTTCTTTCTTTTTTTTTTTTTTTTTTGCACTTCGACTTTGTGGATGTTCTGTGAATGCGGAATATTCCGTCGAGGTGTTTGCATTGCTGACCGACTGAGCGAGGATCTATTTTAAGAAGAGTTTTAGAAATTTTTTTTAATTTTGTGATAATTGAAATGTTTTTTAACTCAAATAATATGTATTATACACAAAAAAAAAAAAAAAAAAAACGAATTTAGAGAACAAAATATTTGGTTTTGTTTTGTAAATAATTAGCAACAAAAAGATGAGAACTGAAATTCTTCATGTTTCAAATAATATTTATAAAAGTAGCATACACGTGTACTAATTGTCTTAATTATTGTAATAATAAAGAAATTCTTATTAATTAAAACTCGAAGAAAGCGAAATAAAATTTTTGCGACAGAATCGTTTCATAAAAGACGAGTGGTAATGCATCGCATACCGCGCAAAGCTACAAGCACGCAAATGCGTACCCTTTAAAGTGTCTGAAAGTCAGAAAATCCTGCAGTACAACAAATGAAGTACCTGGCGAGTTTAATAACTTTGTGGAGTGATTTGATTACGTTTGTTTGCGTTTGGGCATTAAAAACAGTTGCAGCACTTACCGCGAAAGCGGGTAAAACTTTCCCCATAAAATGTTTGAAGATGATATTGCGTTAAAACTTTCCCACTACCGTCCATACGCCGTAAATTTTTTTTACGCTACACCTACCCATCCCCTACACATATCCATACATACACGTACAAACACACGCGTATTTATGTGTGCGAAAATTTTTTAGTTGCATATAGTAGAATGTTTCTTAAACAAATTCACTTTTTGCAATGAATCAAAAGCCATTTCATTCTCTAGAAAAGAGCCTATCTAAACAGCATACGCTTGAAGTTCAAAACGCATGTCTGAATTTTTTATTTGGGCAAAATTCTAAACTCAATATCAAGGATTTTTTGCAATTTGTAAATGAACAAATTATCCGACTTTCATAAGACTTTTCGCAAAAAACTTTATTTTTCGCCTTTAAACTATTGTTATAATAACAAATTTCATCCCCGACAACTCTTCATTTTTTACAGGACATTTGTATCGCTCTAGTCTACAGTAATATTAAGCCGTTTACAATCAAGAATTTTTTATTTGAAAAAAGTCCAGTTTGACTGGACTACCTGCACAAGCATACACGTAAACACACACATATAGACAAAATTCTTGCATTCCACGCAGCTTACAAAAAATCTCTCTTTCTCAATTTCCCTCCGCGAAATAAAAAAGAGACACCAACCATTCCTGGCAACCCGTGAATTTCAAGTTTTTTCAAGCGAGGCATCATCTGCGAAGTTGATACTGCACGAGCATCCGCGATGCAGAACATCCGGGTGCCCGTCGAAATAATAAATTCAACCGGCAGGCTAGACGCGCGGTGCTCGCTCGCGAATTTCCGCGGGCCGGGTATCGGATTCGCGGCCGGGCGTTATTTGTCAAAGCCGGACTATATCGGCTGGCACAAAAGCCTCCACCGGGGGGAAAAACGAGCCGGGGGCGCGGATTTTTCAAAAGACCCCGGGCATTATTATTCTTGCGGAAGCGCGCGTCGGCTGAAAACTTTCAGCGCTTGGAGGGGGGAGGGGGGTGGGGGAGTAGGATTCGTTGAAGAGAGAGAGAGAGAGGAGGTCGGGCCCGGTGCGGAAGCGGCAGCCGATAGCGCGACAATGGCGGTCAATCAGCGCGGCGGCCGAGGGCATTCACGGAATCGGTTCGATTATACGTCCGGACTCGCGCGCCCATCCCACCCCCCCTAACTTCGGGCTTTCACGCGCGCAGTCCGCGGGCGTTACGGGCGCGCGTAATGCCACCCGATTAAGATGCAAATTCGCCGCGACCACCTTCGGTGGGCACCGCCGCGCTCGGTTCTTCGCGCCGCGACTCGACAATTTAACCAGTTAGTCTAGGCGGGGGAAGGGGCGGGGAGAGGAAGGTTGGGGTTATATTAAATAAAATACGGACTGCGGGGACCGTGTCCGCGGCCAGGTCTCGGCGCTTTAGTTCCCCCTGGAAAGCCCTACGTGCGGACTCGGTACATACACGTCCGAATTTCTTGTTCGCGTCGGGATTGCCGTTGCGGCTCTCTCGCATAGTCGCGATATAATCCGCTTCAAAAGTTTACTTTAATATTAATTTTCCAGGGCGCTGTTTCACTTTGAGTGCGCTCTTTAACCTGATTAACTAAGCATTTTAATGTTGCGGATAATTTAGAGGAAAATTGGGGTAAAAATAGTGTGGTACTGGTGCGTGTATGTGTGTATGTATATTGTATAATATGCATAGATGTTTACTCATTAAATCTTAGTAACGTAAACGTTGAAGATAATCAGTTTAACTTGTTTGTACAGTGCAAGTGTGCATAAAGTACAAATAAATTGAAGCTAATATATTTTAGTACATGTAGAAAAGGCAAAGTGCTTTTACGTTCTGATGTACTCTACTGAAATAATGAACAAAGTGTGTGAATAAATTTAGTACTTAGTTGAAAGTCTGGTTATATCATGTGAGGATAACTTAATAAAAGAGTGGTTTTAACTTTTTAAAGCTATTTCATTATGTAAAAAAATTACGAAACTTTGAGATTTAACAAGTATTTATAAATTTAAAGTGTTTTATCGTTAATGCTTTCATTTTTAATGTCCCATAATAGGCTTTGCGGGGAAAGTTTCCTTTTTTGCGTCCTAAGATTGTTTACAATCACCCTAAAAGCAATTAACACTTAAAAAGCAAAGTTAAACGGCCACGCCCCGTTTTTCGGGAATTCGTTAAAGCGCACCGCTTGCCAGAAATAATCAGATCCCTTGTTAAAAAAAGAAAAAAAAAATTTAAGGAAAAATCGATTCTCCCCGGAGGTGGCCCTTAATTTCCGGCGGCCTTTGTCCTCGGCCGTCGCTTTCCGGTCGCCGACTCCCTTTTTACGTGTCTCTCGCAGTTTCCTTCGCGCTCACCGCCCTAAGCGCCGGCGGAGGCCTCCTTCGTTAATCGCGTTTCGCGCAAACGAATTTTTCAGAGCGGGCCGCGTGCCACGAGAGGTGGCCGCAATTGAATTTAGCCGGGATTTGCATTCTGGAGGCCGCGGCCGCGCGCGACCCTCTCTCACCGAGATCTTAAAATTTTATTAATTTTTTCGCGCACGGCGCGAAATTAACTTTCATAAAATCCGTTTAACTTTCTCCTTTCGACGGTGAGAAAGGGAGGAAAAAGGAGGCGCGGTCTCCTCGAGTTCTTCTATCTCTCTTGGCGTGTGGCTTATCTCACTAAAATTTTCCATTTCACTTATTACTCTCGTCAAGCATTCGGAATTTCCGCTCGAAGGTGCCGCGTCCTTGCCTCGTTGGGTAATTTCATAATAATTATTCAAAGAACGCGCCTCTTTTGCCCCCCCCCCCCGTCATCCTCTATACCCCGGCTTCTGAAATTCTTCCTCTCTTCCGCTCGTTTCTCGGTCTTTGTACGAGTTCGTTTCACTCCCGTGCTCACTTACGATCCTCTTACAATTTGAGCGCTCCCGTCTTATGCCGTCAAAGTTGGCTGAGCTCGCCAAATGTCAAATGTCACTTTCATGTTAAGTGATTTGAATTTAATCATTTCACTCTCTTCTTCTTTTTATTCAGCACTTGTGCTCGCCCTGTCCTCGTATTTTATTGTTTGGACATTCAAGTGGGCGAAAAATTGTGCGAGTACTTAGCATGGCAAGGATTACGGTAACAAACTTTTTTATAACTGACTATGAAGAAGAATGTGGAAGGATTGGCAAATAGTAAAAAAGTAAATGAGCTTGTAAAAGTATTTATTTTATTCATCTTCCCTTTACGAGCTAAAATAGCATTAATATAAAGATACGATAAATGAAGGTATAATACACTTAAAATATAAATCCAAATTGTAATAAATAGTTAACAACTACAGGTTAATAAACGAAAAAAGTTCTTCAGATAAAAATTATAAATAGATAAAATAAAATTTCGATAAAAACTAATTGCCTGATCACTCATTGACTTATATCACTTAAAATTTACATCACGTCCATATCTAAAACGTTGTATGGCACCATGTTGTAGATCTACTCAGTATGTTTAAAAAGGATCATAATATATAAGTAAATAAATAAATAAACAGCTCACTTTAAATAAATAATAGATGTTTATACATTCTTAAAAAAAATAAAAAATAAAAACAAAATATTAACAAAAAAAATAAAAAATAATAACAACATTTTACATCGAATTACTAATTATCTTTATACACACACTCACATAATTGAAAAAAAAAAATAAATAAATTTCTCATGGCCAGTAGAAATTTTCATCACCTCACTATCGCACAAGCCGCAGCTATATCCCTAAGAAAATTACTCCACTTCCCAGCATAAAGTATAACTCATAATAAGCCTGCAGCACTAATTATCAAATAAACTCGCAAACTGCAACACTTCCCCCGAAGAAACCAGCCAAGACGAAAAATCCAGTAATTACCTCAGGGTGGAGGAAAGACGTAAAGAAGCCAATTCGTCCGTACAGCCGGGCGTCTCGTCGCAGCGGCGGGTGTATCGGCGCCCTCGCGGGGCTGCTGCACTCACGTCTTCTTCTCGGCTCTCGCTCGCTCTCGCACGCCACGTTAATTGAGCACTAATTCAATCCGGGGCTGCAGCGTCGTAAGTCGCGGGCGGGGACTCTGGATGCGCATAATTATTCCTAAAATGTTCTCGCCGACTGTCGGCGTTACGCCCCGAAAGTGCAGCGCCTCGCCTGCCTCCGGCCTGAATTAATTGCCTCGCTCGATTCGCCTTCTTTGACTTTATAGCCGCGCCACTTGGCGCACGCTGCTCTGCGCCTCTTTTCACTTCGTCGTCGTGCCGACGCTGGTACATGGACGCGAGGTACAAAAAAATCTCCTTGAATGCTTTTGGTTTTTCTTTTTTTTTAAATGGTGATCACAGATGGCGAATACTTGAGTACTGAGAGAGAGAGAGAGAGAGAGAGAGAGAGAGAGAGAGAGAGAGAGAGAGAGAGAGAGAGAGATAGAAAAAAAAAAAAATATTAAAAAAATA
>JAWWEN010013496.1:0-22480 GCA_035582955.1 Sycophila texana | reverse complement strand
GAAGGCGTGCTCGATCCAAAATTTTTAATCATGGATCGACCTCAAAACTGCTTATTTTTTGTAGAATTGCTCATATACATATATTAAAAGTTTGCACTGTTAAAAGTATCCATATTCAAGAGTTTCATAAAAAATTAAGCCTTATTTATTTATTATGATAATTTAAACCAATTTTACTTGCACATTTCTTGCTAAGGAACCTTGTACTGATATATTACTTGCACATTTCTTGCTAAGGAACTTTGTGCTGATATATTACTTAGAAAATTTTTTAAGATCTTAAAACTATTCTCTCATAACTCGCTATCCAACGTTTAAATAATTTTTACGGCATTCTATATAAAAATATCACTTAAAATAAAATACTTGATATTAATAATATGTATGGTTTACAAAAAACTTAAGATAAAAGCTCCTTTAAATTTGTGAAAGTAATATCTTTTTTGTTTTGTTTTGGCAGTCAAGTTTCTTTTCTATTTCCATTCGAAATAGCTTTTTTGTCTTCAAGAATATATACATAAAAGCCACGTTTTGTAATAATAACTAGAATTTAAATTAGTATAACTTGCATAAATTCCTCATAAAATGCACCTTGCAATTTTAAATTATTTTATTTGTCACAAAACGTAAGAAGCTTAAACTTGTTTTTTAAACTATCACAGATAAATCTTGTAATCAATCTTTAAACTATCACAGATAAATCACCCATATGTGAGCTGCGAAGAAAGAAACGTCCACGTAGCATTAAATTTACTGCAACTACAACTGAATAACTTGTGGAAAGACCCGCAATTAGAGGCGTGAAACGCAAAATATGCACCGCCTTTACTAACTGTTAGTTTTGCTTTTTGACGCTGCGCCTAAAATGGTGCTGTTTAGCAAGCGTTAAAAATGAAAACTGATTTCTGATTCGATTTTTTGAATGGAAAATATTGATCGTTGTCAAAGCTCACGGTTAGATGTTGCTACAGTAATAATATTTTGAAGATATAAATAGATCATGTACTAAAATTTATCGCGTTTACAAAATACACAACGGAATTATCTTTATATCCGTAATATGAAAATAAATAGTTAATATTAACAGAACTACATCGGAAGAAAGTTAAGAATTAGTAACATTGACATACTATACGATCGACAATTGTATATGCAGTCTTATATATTTTTTCCGTTTTCTTTTTATATTTTCATTAAAAAATTAAAAAGTATAATTCACTGATTATAAATATAAACTGTACATATTTATTACAGGTATAATTAATTTCTTTTTCAATTCATCCATAACTAGACGAAAAGTTGTTAGGATTCACAAATATTCGAAACAGACTTAATCTAATAAAATTTTGGAAAATTTTCGAAACAGCTGTTAAAACTTCGGTACAATTACGATGACTCACGCTCTAAGTGAAAATGAAAGTCATTAAAATTCTTTGTAAATTCTACTCGAAAATGTTCGCATCGCCTTCTGGTTAGCCGAATGAAGCAAGAAAGCGAATTTGGACTTACACGTCGTTAGACAACAGTGTCGCGTAACTTTCCCTTTCGATCGAGTCTTTCCGGATGTAAATGTATTCGCTAAGCCAAGGTCTATCAGAGCTAATGTATCGAGTTATCTATTCATTGTTCCACTTTTTCAGTTTTTACGATGAGTTTGCTCTGTCCACTGATTTGCGTTAAGCTACATCCTTAAGTGGTACATTGGGTCCTTTAGTATAAGAATTGATGATGAGCGTAAGCAGAATTACAATCGCAATAACGAAATTACTTTTGCTATTTTGAGAATCATATTGGTGTACTGATTTGTTAAAATATTACTGAGCTGGAGGACACGTTTTCCTGGATTTATGGAATAGTTCGCTGCGAATAGCCCCTCTGAGATGTGTGTGTGTGTGTGTGTGTGTGTGTGTGTGTGTGTGTGTGTGTGTGTGGGGGGGGGGGGGGTGACAACATAAATAATTAAGCTTCTTCTTTCGAAGTCATATGTTAAACATAGCGTTTGCAAATATCCACTGACTAGATAATCATAATATTTCAACTAAAAGTGATTGCTATTAAAATTTAACGTGATTTTTAAAAGATCCATGAATTTCTTGCCTTATAAGCTATTATTGGTTACCTTTTAAAAGATTTCTGTCATTTATAATTATTAAAGAAAGAAGATGATGCGTTTTCAAATAAAAAAGTGGTTTGCACTATTACGACATTTTTTTTAATCAATGAAAAAAAAGCAAAGGTCTAATATTTAAAATGCGCTTACTAATTGTTCCGGGTGAATCATTCATTGTGAAAATCGCAGCAAAAATAAGATATGAGTTATTCTTAGCCGAAGAGGATATTAAAATGTCATTTCCACCTATGATGCCATCTTTTTTACCGTATCAATTGAGCTATTAATAATCAATCTTCATGGCATAATCGGCTTGCGCTGAACAAGAAATACGTATATAATCAAAGAATTTTTTATTCGCAGGCTGCAGCATTTCTCCGATGGTGGTAACCACTCGTTGGGGCTTTACCTTTTTAATTTTTATTAATTCGTTAGACCTTCTTTTTTGCATCGACAATGCGAAGCTGTTCACTCGAATGTTCTTTTGTTTCTTTGATTTCTTAAATAAACAAGTCATGTTTATTCATCATCAATTTAAAGTTACATCGCTGTATTAGTTTACAAAAAGAAAAGTATACGATTTTCATGGTTAAATCTTTGCGATTGTTAAAGCATTTCTCATTCGCTGCGAGCAACTAGAGAAATTATATGTTTACCTTGTAATTATTGCGGTATGTAGCTGTTTGTAGTTTGTATCATCAATCAATTTTTTTTCAAACTTTTCTGAAAAGTCATTTTATTTTTACCGAAGAAATAAAAATGTACATTTTACTGCAGCCGCTGCATCAGCATAACAATAAAATATAATCTTGCCGCAAGAAAAAGTCTTTTCCGTTGAAGAACAAAAAAAAATCCTACTTCTTGAGTAGCTATTGTTGTCATTTTATTCTTGAGCCGTTGTTGCGGACGATTCTCAGTCATGTGAGCAAATAATTGCAATTGACGATGAGAGACGAGAGAACTAAATAAAGTAACCCAGTTTCGGACAATTTATACCGCGACTATAATAAATTTCGTTAAAAAATCCGGAACAACCGCAAATACGTAAAAGAAAAATTTACTGAACCAACCGCTCTTCTCTCACGTCGTTGCCGTAGAGCCGCATGAATCTCTGTGGTTACATCGTTATACAGCTGAAATGAAAAATCTAACAAATGGCTTTCTTAATTGCTCCATTTCACTTTATGAGGTAACATTTCAAAATCTCTGAGGGTATAAAACGCAGCAAATACATTGCACTAATTTTTAACAAAAAGGAAATGCAAGTGACGCATATGTTGAGACACTAAAGGTAAATGGAAGTAATTTTCTTTTTGGCGTTCATGTATTTTTTCCGGGAACAAATAAATTTTATTTGGTCTTTTTAAAAAAGCATTGTAGCAAACTACCCTTATGTTTGCCCTTATGCTGGAATGTGCTGTTGAAGACTGGCAGTTTTTGGTAACCTTTTCGCTGATTTCAATAGTTTCAAGTAAAAAGAGATCGTTCAAAAGTTTGTGCAATTTTCATAAGAAAATATATAACTATCCCTTTTATATCAGGAAGCCATAGTTATAAATGGGAATTTTTATTTTGAAATAAATTAACATTTCAATGATCAGCTTTTTTATCTTCTCACGCTGCAGATACTTCTACAATTTTGAGATTTATGCGGAAGATGAAAATTCCTCTAAAAGGCATTTTTTTGTTTTAAAAGTAATAATAATTACTTTATGATTTATGTGACAGTAAGTTGCCAAAAGAAGCACGAGCCTAATCTAATCTAAATTTTTTAACAATTCATGGCTATTTCATTGTCGTTAGTATATTATTGATATTATGATTGATTAAGCGATAGTTATCTATAATTTTTGTTATTATTTCTTTTATTTGACAGTAACCGTCAAAAAAAATCTTCGACCACGAAAGACGGTGCCTGATCTAATAAAAATAAAAAATTTCTGTAAATGACATTGGTTATATAATGTTTTTAATTATTTACTTATTTGCTACAATGTTTTGCTAATTAAATTGGTCAGTCTTTTAAAATTTACCGACCAAAACATTAATTTATGAGGAAAAAATCCTCGTAAAACGAAGTGAAATAAAGCGAATTCCTTGAAGAACTAAAGAAAATTTTAATTCTACAATTCGCCAACCTGAAAAATGAAATCAACAAATTCCACCGCATCATTAAATGAAAAGACAATTTTCAAATCTCCATAAACTATATAACTCTATTTATCTCCCAGGCGGTCAACACCTCGAAATATAAGAGAAAACCAGCCTCGTCTCATTAACTCATCGAGCAATCACAAAGTTCACTCGTGGAAGCTCGAGAAAAGTGGAGAAAAGTCGTTCCCCACCCAGTCGCTGCTATCAGCCACCATCGCCGCCAACTTTTCCCAACTGATCGCCAAGTTCGAATCCCCGCGGCGTTCTCGGGCATCGCCAGATACTGCACTGCTCGGCGGAGAACTTCCCCGCGCTTCGCGGGGATTTCGCGGCGTCGGTGCACGACGTGTACGCGGTGCGCGCGGCGCGGACCCCACTAGTGCTATCAATTATTTACAAAATGTGGGCTCTCCTCTCGCCTTGATCTCCGCCTCCCACTGACGCGCGATAAGAAAATCGAGACTACAGGTGCGATCGAGCGAGTCTTTGTTTCATCGAATTTTTTAAACTTTGTTTCGGCGAAATTAAATTTAGGTGGTACGAGAAAAATTCCTTTTGCCTCTAAATCTTCGATACGTAACAATTGCGTACTTGTCATTTGTAAAATAAAGAATTTTTTGTGTCTTTACTGAAACGGTGAAAATATTTTGGGAAAAGTTTTCGTGATTGTTTATTAGCATTTTGTATTCTTTTAAAGTGAAACATTACTTAAAGAATAGTCACTTATTCCACGTCGAAAATTTTCCACTTGATTCAATGTTACTGTTCACTTATTTAAGTGAAATTTCACTTAACCAACTTTACATTGTTCATTTTTGTATATTTTGCCTGATTTTACCTGCCTGATGAATATCATCAGAAATTATATTATAGTATAGTGATTAGCATAATTAATTAAAGTGATTGCTATAGAATCGGAAATCGTTAGACATAAACTGTGTTAGGTCAAATTTTGTTAGCTTAAAATAGGTCATTGAATGGGGCGTTACGTCATATAGCTACAGTACCATTTGAATAGTTATATTAATGCATTATGTAATCCCATTATTCAAGGCATCAACTTATCTTAGAATCGTTTTCTCACTCGACAAGGAATTTATTGATCTAAATATAGAAGAACTTAATTTAATAATCTCCTATGTAAATACTGTAAAATGTCACGTTTACACTTTTGGACAATTTTTTAATTGTTTTTTGCAGTGTGTCAAGTGAAAATATAGATCCACTAATTAAACTGCAACTGTTCATATAATTTTGCAAGTTATTGAAATTTGAGGACCAAAGTTTAGCGTTTGTTTTTATAAAACTAAAAATTTATCGTTTTCCGGTAAAATTCAGATTTATTTGTTGAAACAAATGAAGGAGAGTTTACAATTTTGACAATGAGAATTTATTCACAACCTTCTGCGCACATTCAATTAAATACCATAATCAATCAATTTAATTTCATTTTCGTTGATTATGTACGACAGTAATAAAATTGCGGTAAAAAGAGAAAACAAATAATTAGTGAATTTATTGCGGTGCTTTAAAGAAGGATCAGTTTAAAACAAAGTAAAACGCACGATGTGTTTGACCATTATAACGACGCAATTTGTTGGTGAGTAAACATGATTGATATTTTACAATGCAACTTCTCTTGCTAAATCGCTAATGCAACGCGCACAAGGTTTAGCACAATTAATTGAATGAAAAAATCGCGATTCGACTGTTTGCAGGTTATTAGTCCTGCATAGTTACCCAATACAACATCGATTCTATTGTTCGAAATTATTTATTTATAACAGTATCGATTATTGTTGCACGACGCATATTTCAATAGTATATTTAAATATAAACTTGCTTGAATTTTAATGATACAGCAATCGTGACTTTACTCCGTTATGTTTTTTGCGTACTTTTGCTTCCTCCCAGAAGAAGCTTTGTGATAGTGAAAAAAACAGTTTCTCTAAAAACGTCTTAGAAGTTTGTTTCAAAGTGTTTTGGATCAAATTATGATGTTTTTTGAAAATGTCTATATGGATGTGTGTGTGTGTGTGTGTGTGTGTGTGTGTGAGTGTATGTATACGCCTAGATCTCAGGATCCTCTGAACGGATTTTAATCTAATTATTAGACTCATTTTTTTCTTTTTTTTTTATGCGATGTGGGGAAAGAAAACCGTTTTTGGTGTTTGTGTTTGCGCTTTTTTTTTGCTATTTTTCGAATGAATAATAAAAATTTTCAATGAATGTAAAGAATTTTAATTGGAATAGATTATTTTATTATTAAATTAATAATGGAAGTATACCAAATTAAGTTGGAGGAAGCTACGTGCCAATCTATTAGCAGCGGTTTTTTTTTTAACCAGTCGGTTTATCAACGAATCAATTGGCACGTAAATTTTCAAGCGACCGCAATTTATAACAAAGTGTTCGATAAAATTACACGTCAATCCAGAAAATTGAAGGCGAGAATTGAAAACGTCAAGCATAGGGTTTTAAAAGTAATTCCATACTTTGCACTTTTCCGCTCCTCGCCTTTTTGCCTCGGCGGCGCGCTCGGCGCACGGGTCAAAGTGTATATACACGCGAGGCTGAATTGTCAAAGAGCCTTTGGCCTTTGGATTCGCTCGTCAGCGGAAGATTTTGCAAGATGCCTCTCGACTTTCTTATCCGCGCGCTCGAATCTGCATACAAAGCGCGGATGAGCTCCGGCGGTAATTTGCACCACATCGCCTTTTATGAAATTTGCCGAGCAAAAAAACGAAGTAAGAAACAGCTGGCAACTCCTGTCCCTGTGGATGTCTTCAATAGTCCGTTGATTTGCGAGTAGGTGCGCGTCGGCGACCGATTGTTTATTAAAATGCGTTTTTTAATGCGCAGGTATTAAAAATGTGTCGATGCTCAGTAACTGACAATGAGTGGCAAATGAAAGGCGAGAGGAAAAAAGTGCAATTTAAATGTGAAGCTACTTTTTTTTTATACTTACTCGAGAAAAACGGAGTGTTTCTTAACATTCGATTAACCTTTGAAGCCTTTTAAACGTTTTTAAGCGTAAAGTAAGTAAGACGCAGTGATTAGTGAATGTGAGCCGATTACTAAGAAAAATCTACAAATGTTGGCTACGCAGTGGAACTTGTAAATTTAAAGTAATTATGAAAATAGAGAAAAGTCTAGAATCGCGGGTATTTACATTATTGGGCACGTCAGAGTCGGGCTGTTTGAAGTCTGTGCAAATATTTCGGCTGGCTAAATCAGAAGATAACTTTGCGGATTCCGGGCACGTGGCAGGATCGACGTATGAGCATAATTCTATGACGTACGTGAACCTTATAAATGAATAAACTTCATCAATTGTAATTGTAGTAAATGCTTGTAAAATTAAAAAGTATTTAAATTGAATTTACTCGATTTACATTTAAATGTATATGCATTAATTTTATTAAAAATTTGTTTACGTGACAGTTGTATTTTTTCATTTTTTTATTCATTTAAATAAACATATTAATTGTTTAAAATTATATTTTAGTGAGTATTTAATTAATTTTGTTACAGCGATTTAGATAATGAACGAGACTATGTATATATTCGAATTTCCTACAACCTGCTTATGCTAATGAAGCTGATGCAAACTTTAATTTCTCAACGAATAAAGCGGATGATTATTGTGCTGATGCGGCGCACAGTCAGTACTTATAATGAGTAAAACAGCAGTGATTAAATTAACAAAGTTAAGTAAATTATTTTGTTGGATCAAATAATTAATCATTCGTTTTACATGTTATTCTGTATAAACACTCAAGAACTCATATTTGTCTTATTTCATTTTCAAAACAAAGCAATGTGATACTAATCACGCACCGTTAAAACACGGATCTGCAAATGAATAACTGCAATTATTACTCACTTGTTGTTCTTACGAATATTTCTTATAAGTACCTCTTCTATTGGATAATTAAAGGTCATAATATATGTTTGTAAACAACGAATTTTGCATAACACACTTATTTTGCTGTTGAATTGACCTGATATCGCAGTATCACAATCTCCGAATGTTGATAAAGAATTGATAAATGTGTGTTTACATGATGAAATTAATCAACTTTTGCAAATTATTATCTTCCTCTATCTTATGTATATATAAACATGAAGATTATGACGCTACTTTATAACAATTTATTTAAAAAACGATGTTATAATAGACGGCACATATGTATATGTATATTTCGTTTGATAAATACACAAATTTTTTGGTAGTATGAGCAGGATCGTCTAGGTACTCATAAAACTTTACATTTTTTAATATTTTTTGGCTTCTTTCCACTAATTCATCTTCAGGGGGTGCAGTTCAAGTAATGAGTTTTATACTTTAATGCTTCGAGCTGATCAATCAATGTCTAACTAGTCAGCCCAAATTGTGTATTCATAATAAGTCCTAATTGATGAAACTGTACGGCAGCTCATTCGCGATAAAAGTTCACACACCAAAATTCGAAATCGGCACTATAAAATATTTGCATTTTTTATAACAAGAATGCACAAAAATTATTAAATTAAATATGTTACGTATACTTCATGTGGGGTAAAGTTGACCAGTGCCATACATCGTCCGATATCGACTATCTTGGCTTCCACTGATATCTCAGTATGCAGGCAGTACATCATGGCTATACAATCGACGAGTACTTATTCAACCTTTTCGAATATTCTTTTGTACTTTGAGACGGACACAAAAACTTAAAATTTCAAGAATCATACAACCTGCACCGTTCAGGCTTTGGTTTTTGATTACGTTTTTAATAAAGTTTATAAAGTCATTACTCTTGCTCTCCCTTCAACAAAATTTAAATTCACAGATACATTGGTATTTTAACGAAAAGAATATTTTTTTTAACGCTTTTGTTCTGAACAATAAAAATAACAAAAAGAATAGTAGACGGTACAACGCAGTAGTCTTTAAAAGTGCAGAATTTGCAGTTTTTTTTATTCATTAAAGCTTCTAAAATTTAATTGATGGAAATGAAAAAAATTGTTACTTTAATACTATTTTTCTGTTAATTTTTTAATCACATGCAAATTCAGACGATGAGTATAAAAAGCACTGTTGAAGTTTTCACATACGGAGAGTAAAGATCTACTAAAAATGGCATCAGTTAATTTTAATATTCTCATACATTGGATTTAAAACATACAAGAGATATAGGATGACTGCATCAGTATCTGGACACGTTCCAGTGAACGAACATCTTTGTAAAAACTTGTTTTAATAAACTTTGTAAATTCGATATATTTTTAATAATAATATTTTTAAAATCTTAAAATATATTTACATTATTTCATAGGTAGATCATAATGTGCATTTACTGGTACATGGTGTTCATTCACTGGGTTTTCACGATTTTTAAAATATTTTATTAATTTTTTAATTAACTATGATATCTAAATTTAAAAACATATTGTTAACATTAAATTTTAGTATTAAAAAATTATATCCAAAAAAATTTGAACTCTAAATAATTTACTTTTTTAAATCTAAAATCATATTTGACAAGTGATGAATTTATTAAGCGTTCATTCACTGGTCCAGTCACCCTAAGCAAAATTCATTATATCATAACAGCAAATTTCCAAAGACGTTCCGAAAAGGACTGTGAAAACACTAAAATTGACTATTCGCCACTCCGCCACTCTCAGAGCTCGGGATAAATCAGCGAGACAATATCCCCACACCGAAAAAAAAGTAATTCTTACTGTTTCGCAACAGTAATATCTGCTAGACTAGAAAAAGTAGATACTGCTTTGCAAAATCAGTAAAATTAACATTTTGTACAGTAGAAATAACATTTTACTTCCCAACCATAAAGTAGATCTTACTTTACAGAAAAGTAGATTATACTTTACAGAAAAGTAGCTTTGACAGTTCTGTAAAGCAGATTCTACTGAAAATTCGGAAAGTTAAATTTACTTCAAATTTTACAGTTAAATCTACTGTGCAAACAGTAAGAACTACTTTTTATTTTTTTCGGTGCAATCCGCGACCAGTTCGCCGAGCCGAACACTATCGAGACACGTAGCCCGCTTATCAGACGCGGATGCTCGCGAGTATATCGGCACGCGTGCGCCTCGGACGATCGCTCGCCGTTCCGAAACAATTATTTCTCGACCTCGCAGCGACAAAAACCGTGTCGAAACGCCACGGCGACGCGCAACACGGGACCCCGACCCTCGCGCTGCTCGTCTTTGCGTTTTGCGCAACGGCCCGAGGATGCCTGCGCGCGCTACTCGAAATTCGCCGAGCGAATCCGTTGCCTCTGAATTACGGAAATTTGCTCGCGAAGATCCTTTTTATATTCACTGTGGCAAAGACGCAGATCACAGAGAGTCGATTTTCGAGAAAATTATCGATCGGTCGGTGACTTTGATTAGACTCTGGCACGTGCATTCAGGCAGGTGGATAATGAAGGCGAAGGCATCGATCGCTCGGGAGGCGAGTTGTTTTAACCGAAAATATTTTTCTTGAAAATATTTTTTGACAGCTTGACTGCGTGCATCGAAATTTGCGTAAATAAGCGAATAGAGCTATTTTTAAAGTACGAATGCCGTGGAGGAATGTTCGAATCTATAAATAAAATTAAATCAATTTTTACGTTTGTCGCTTTTTATTTTTTATTTTTATTTTTATTTTTATTTATTATAATAATTTGGCATTGGCTAATTAACATTAACCACAGAGGTCAAGTCGTACATCTGGGTTCTGAACGTCCGGTGTCGATCTGTTTTATTGCAACAATTTATTTTCTGCAAGAAAATATAATTTAAGATAATCCTTGTTTATTTAAACTTTTTAAAAAATTCTTACAAGCTAGTCGAGATGAATTTCGTGGAAGATATTTAAATAAATATTACTTCATTGTTACTTGCAAAATGCTCCAGGAAATGCCATATTTTTCTTTTTTTTTATATTTTTCTATTGTTTCTGAACAGTTAGCAGTGAGTAAACTGAGTAATTTGCGTCATCAAATGCGTGACTTGAAATTCGTAAATCGGTTGCCTTGAAACCTTTTACCGATGAACTATCCATGCCATTCGAGAGGTACTGTACGCATGCAATTCTCAGAATGTTAACTTATAAAGAATGCATTAGCAAATTTGACTAATCAAAATTTACGATAACAATAGATTGTTATATCAGATGAAAATTCTTTGTAATTTCGATAATGTGATTATTGTGCATCAATTCCTTGCATTTTCTTACCTAGTTAATTTGAGAATTCGGAAGTGCAACACATTTCACGCTATTTAAATTCATAGCTCACCTCACTAATCGAAGTGAAATTCACTCCTTAAGTTATAGAAATTTGACTGCGAACCATTTGACATGTGTCAAATGTCATTCATTAGACAAGTCCAAACATTTGACATGAGTCATGCGAAATTAAGTCATGAAACTATATTCCGATTTAGCCAAGTATAAAATGATTCAGCAAATATAAACGCACAATTGCCAAAAACGATAAAATCAAGGAGTCCAAATTCTTCAATGATCGCCATATCGATCGCGATCGAAGGCAGAGTGCCTTGGCAATGAGAAGTCGACCGAGGCGAGAAATTCGCCAGCCACGTGCGCCGGTGGATTGTGCAACAGGCGGGTCTAGCTTTTTGCTGGTTCCTAAATGGATTTCCGCGGATCCTCTTCCATAAGCCAAAACTCGATATTGCGATTCGCTGCATTCGCCGTCGGTGACACACTCAACGGGAGACAATTTTTTACGCACCTGACAAATGTGCTTTTTATTAGTTTGATAGGCAGTGTCTACGTGACGAGCCGCTCGCCAAACGCTGCGAAAGATATTCTTTTATTGCTTGACTCTCCTGAATGACATTATTATTTTTTTTTTTTTTCTAAATGAACTCGCCGGTCACACGTGATTTAAAGGAAATGCCAGACGCGTTTAAGGTGCGACGACGATAAATTTTGTTCTCCGCAAAAAGTAGGAAACGGAGAGTTTCGGCTTTAATTCGCGATTTATGCCTTTACTGGCTTCTTCGCCGGGTCGACAAACTGGGAATCCCCTCGATATGCTAATTGTGCGAGTTATCTAATATCTTTTGACTTTTTTACAAAGTATTCCATTTCTATCGAATACAATTTAAAAAAAAAAAATTGCTGACCAATGATGTTTTACTTTAACAACGTAATTAATAGAAAATGAATAATTAGAAGATAGTTTATCAACATCTTATTAGAATCCTTGCTACTGTTAGAGTTGTTTATTGAAACCACTATAGCGATTTTTGTTTGCTGCAACTAATTGATTGGTAGCAATCACAACTAATTGAGTGGTTAAAACAAAGATAAAAAAATGTTGAGTAATGTTGGTAGACGGAGAGAAATGTTATAGTTAAATACTATGTTATTTTTACTATAAAACATTTTTACTATATACATATTATCATAGGTCGAGTATGTCCCACTGTTCCTACGGAACACAGGAATTTTTATTATAAACATTTCTCCCCGTGTAAATTGGTAATATCAGCGATATGAAATAATTATACAATTATCTTTAGAAATTATTTTAAGTAACGATAGATCGGTACATAAGTTTTAACGATATGTAAATTCTTGTCATCGTTATTGGTTATATTAAGTAACGATATTAGGTTGATACCATCACAACTATTTGAAAATACTATTGGCTTTCATGTTACGATTTAATAAAACGCATAATATATTACTTCCTGCTCCTTCAAACATCGGAGGCTACCTCGCCTTCCGCCCACGGTTTCAATCCCCAGCAGGTGACCAGAAATCAAGAAAAATAAGTGTTTACGATTTTTCAAAAACTGGCCTTTGATCAAAGGCCTTGATTTGAAAGATGCCATTCTTTCATTTCAATCCGAAATAAACATTTCCACGCCAAAATTTATATTTAAAGAGTCGATTCCCTATACCGTCGCAATGATCCTCGATGATTCAGCCAAATAAACATCAACCTTGACTCCTACGTCGGTCATTCGTTTCACAAGCCTGCGCAGCCTCCACGATCACAGATTAGAGCTGAGTGAACTCTACACGAGAAGCCATGAACCTCTAGGGAAAGCACACCGCAAATTAATCTCGAGCGTGTCGTTAGAAACGACCGGGCCTTCCACATCCTCGATAAATTCCGATCGGCCGCAGATCGGCTCAACCCGCCGGGCCCGAAAAATCGGCAAGCCCCGGATTTGGACTTCGGCCCCGAGGACGCGCCGAGATAAGAGTAGAGCATAGGCGCGTGTAACATCGGCGGGGAGGGAGGCACGCGCCGCTCCCCTCCTTCGGGGTGCTGCTCGCCGCAGCGACGGCGGCGGCCAGGTGAGGACCGCACGGGGCCTCACCTCCGGCCACTCCGCACAGTCGCGCACGCAGCGGGACGCGCAACGCGGGACAAGTGTGAACGCGCGAGTGCAGCGAGATACTTATTTTTACCGATTTTCGAGTCGCTCGCCGATGTGCGAGCTTCTGTCGAGGGACCTGCAGACTGCACCGCCACTGGAGGACCACTGGCTTTGAACGCCGCGCGCGTACTTCGGCCGCCGAGTTTTCCTGCAGCGAGGTACTTTAATCGAGCTTCCGTGGAGCTTGCGGCACTGTTTTATCGTCGGAATGTATAATTTTTTTTATTTATTTTTTTTTTTTTTTGGTTTTCAATCGCTCGTGTTTTTTCGGTTGTCGGAGGATTTTCTTTGCTTTTCAACCTAGAAGTGTCAAAAAAAAGTGGTCTAACGAGGCTCCTTCGTCAGCGCAGAAGAAAAACAAAATTTTAATTTCATAATATAGTACTTCCGGGAACGCGTGTTGCTTGTGTTTTGTATACTTTTTTTTGTCGAAAGTAAAGTGTTATAAATAAAGGCGCGTTTCGGCAGTGATGCGCGTTATTGATACCATTCACCAACGATTTGGAAATAGCGGTGTTTAAACTTCCTGAATGAATGTACAAAACGTTACGCTCCGTATTGACTAACACCTTGGACATCATAATTAAGAGCTTTCCGTTTTCTCACACTAATGTAAATGCTTCTTTTAAATTACTTTACTGCTAATTAATAGTCCATTGTCTGTTTTTTTTTTTAATAAATTAGTTAACTAAATTTTCAATAATAGTTTTTGTTTATAATTGTAATCGAGACAAATATTATTGTAATGTGTATCAATAAAACACATTAATCAATTGAGATCATTCAAAATTAAAACAAAATGTATATTATTATTTATTTTATTTATAAACCATTCGAGTATTAGAAAAAACAATTATGATATACTTTATAGTGCAATAAATTAATACATGTACATAAACATTTATTATGTAAATTATATATTGTCAATATTTTCGATATAAATTTAAAAAATATATTGTTATTAATAAACAGGACGATAATCCTCTTTATTTTTCTTATTCGAGATTAGTTAATGAAACTAAGAATGAAAAAAAATATATACATGGAGAAAAATATCCCATTGAAAATTACTATAATTTTACCTAAAGCGCGAACAATCTGGAACTATAAAAAAAAAAATTAGTATAATAACCAGCAAATTTTACTAATATAGTTATATTAAATTTTACTATATTTACAGTAAAATTTGCTATTCATTATCGCAATTTTTTGATAGTTCCACTTTGTCCTCGCTTTAGGTAAAACTATAGTAATCTTTAATGGAATATTTTTCTCCGTGTATAAATAAATACTTAAAAGTGAACAGAGTCACGATATTCCTAGAAAACTTAAATATTTTAACTCCAACTATTTATTATTAATGCAAATATGAATCCACGAATAATAATTTACAATGTCCACTTAAAACTAGACACAAAAAAAGCCATGCAATTTTAACAAATACTCGTACGAGCAATGAAAATGTAAATACAAAAAAGCGCGAGGATGGTGAAGATCAGCTGATCAGCTGAAAGAGCTCCTTTAAATAAACAAAATCACTGAGCGATTTACGTGGCGATGCTCCGCAGAGTTTCCCCGGAGTGAGCGACTAAAGGATCGTCGAGAGTTAAGGATGCTGTTGCCGTGGGTCCGTGTGCTGGGGCTGCTGTCCTGTCTGGTCCAGGCGGCGCTGGCCGGCCAGACGGTGGACCTGCTGCGCGGCAACCTCGGCGCCAGCCTCCCCGAGGAGGAGATCCTGCGCGTCCTGTCCGAGAACAAGACTGGCGCGCACAGCACCTCCGAGAACTTCACCTTCGTCGAGCTCATCGGTGGCATTGCCCAACGCTACAACGACACCCTACCCGCTTACGAGCCGCGCGACTACCGCACCATCGACCAGAGAGCCACCAATGCTTACTACGGTGAGTTTTATTTTTTCTTCAAATTATCATTGTGCACTCTTTAAAGATGAATTAGTGAGAAACCACTAAATCATAGTGACTATGCACTCATTTGAATAGTGCAAAGTGCTCCACTATGAATTAGTCCTCTAAATATGAATAAGTGAAATTTGACTAGAATAAGTGAAGTCACTTATTTCAACGTTAAATATCTTCCACTTATTGCAGCAAGTGGAAGATTTTTCACGTGGAATAAGTGACTATTCACTTATTTTAGTGAAATTTCACTTATTTATTTTTACAGAGAATGGAAATCTACTATTTGAAATAGTGAATAATTATTATTATTTCCACTGATACAACTAAGTAGAATTTTTTTTACTATTTCAATTAGTGAAATTCTATTAATTGATTAGTGGAAAACACTGTTCACTAAAAAAATTAGTTGAATTTCCATTAATTCAATTTTAGAGAGCACACTGTTAAAAGTCTGTTCAATGTTTAAACACTTATTTTGTACTTTTTGTACTGAATCGAACTGACTTGGAGAAAGCCTCTGAACTCCGGATCACCGATTTTGATGAAACTTTGGATATTGTTTAATAGTACCAAATAATCAAAGAAACCATCATTAGTATAATCACACAGGCCTTTATATAGCAGATGTAGCTCTTTTTCTTAACATTGAAGCTATACCCATATATACGATTTTTTATTCATTGCGCATATGAACAATGCTAATATCTTTAAAGTTATATTTTCTAAAATAAAGGCCTTTGGGATTAAACTAATGGTGGTGTGTTTAATTATTTGGTACTAGAAAACAATATAGAAAGAAAGTTTCATCCGAATCGGTGGTCCGGAGTCCAGAGGCTCTCCTAGTGAATTGCATTGAATTGAATTAAATGAACAATAAGAAAACGTAACATTTACGTTTAACTAATAATACCACATAAAGATTGCGTTTTATTTTAAATATACTTCAGAAAACTACATAATTTTTTGTAATGCAGCATAGAATTTCACGTATAATGCGTAAAGACACAAGAAACAAATTCTTTGTGTTAAAGAAATCATAAAAAAGTGTACATTAAGCAAAAATTTTTTTGCAATTTCATATCAAGATATACAAAAGAGAGAATTTTTCAGCGTGCATTTTACCCCCTTAAGGGCGTTTTACAGCTGGAGTCGAACCAAAGATCGACGTTTTTATACGTTTTTAACTCCAATTTTTAGTTCGTTCCAAAATCAATTGCATAATGTTCTTTGTATATTAATATTAGGAGGAATGACTGCATCGTATCCTCGAAATTTTTTTTTAATATATGGTAACAAAAAATTAAGTAAATTCGGGATGGCCTGTTGTCGATTTCTAGCCCACGTAACATATGAGTTTGCTATATCAGATAACAAGCCAACTTAAATTGAAAAAAATTTATAGCATTTAAAAAAAATGGAGGCTATGTTGCAGTCATCCCGCGTGTATTCATGCGATTAAAGAAGATTGTGCAATAGGTTTTTAACCGACTCACCTAAAATTGAAGATGAACAAATACAGAAAATCATCGAACTGTGATTGCCGCTACGTTTATTTCTGCCTTTGACGTTGAGCATTTTTTCAATTTGTAGAAAGTTACTATAGAGTTATTAGAAATTAGTCTCATAATCGGTAATTATTTCCACGCATTTTTATAGTGAACTTTTACTGATTGCACTTAATTTTAACTAATGCAATTTTAAATAGTAATTGTGCTTAAAAATTGTTTATTTTGAGTTATATAATAGATTGCCACTTTTTTACGAATTGTTTTAAAGAATTCATTGTTAATTTTATAGCGTATATAATAAGCATTGAGTAATTCATAAACGAATGTTATAGTTTTTGTTCAATTAATTTCAACAAAAACACTTATGTTTACAAAATCGATCGTATTTTTAAATTATATTCTGATAGAAACGTTGTTTTTCAACTGAATAATTAAAATTTATACAGAAATTGCTAAATATAACAAAATTTGTCTCTAGAAAAATAATTATTTCTATGATTATCAATTTCTTGAAGGAAAATATTTTTTATCAATGATTATTCGAAAAAGTGTGCCCCAAATTAAAAAAAAATCAGCGCTCTTTTTTTAATTTATAAAATTAAAAAAAAAAGTATTAGCGGGGGATGATTAGCGAACCGATGATCGGGTATCATGTCTTAAAATAGTCGTACTATTTCGGTAACTTAATGGATAAAACAGATATTTGACATTTTTTTTTGAAGCAGCGTCTAAAGGAAGCTTTCTTCTTGTTTGCCAATCCTAAAAAGCGAAATGATGAAGAAGAGAGCGCTCCATTCGTCCCCGGAGAAAAATTTCACTCACAAAATATTGACGGAGACATTTCACCTTCTGTTATCTCAAAAAAAAAGGTAGAAAGATGTGGGTCAGACGAAGTGGCTCTTATGTCACCCCGGCCGTAACTCCGCTAATTTGTCCGCGAGCCGTGATTAATTATTATCTCCATTGCAGTGCGACATTGAGATTCCATCGACTGAAAGTATACAAACTTGGGTTAATTCGCGTCTTTTTTTCTTGTCACCTAAAAGACGCTGGCGGATTATTGCCACAAGGGAGTGTAAAAAAACGCTAAGCAAGAACTAAGGCTAATTGCAGTTCGCCGCGGTATTGTCGCGCCTCTCTCTTTCTGTCGTCGCGTGATTCCTTTTAACGCGATGTACGTCCGTTCACGCCTCGATTGAAAGGATACATTTGTGCTTTTTGCGGGAGGTATAAATGTTTCACCCGAGTTATTTCGGATCATTGCAGGTCCTTACGTTTAATTTAGAACGATGAAATTTAAATCTGTGCTTATTTTTAGTGTGCAAATTACGTCATCTTTTATTGACAAATCGGTATTGTAAATATAAAGTGTTATAATAGGTATAATAATTAAACTTAATTATATTCACAATAAAACTGAGATAATTTTAAAATTACAAATAATCACCTCAACTACTTATTAAAACCGATTCGAATGCTTAGATACATTTAGTTTCTTATAAATACAAAATTATCTTAAAAATTAGTCATTCTTGCCGAGTTTCAATGACGTCCAAAAAAACGCTGCCAACTGCACTAGCGCAAAATGCTTTCTCAAAAATGACCAAATTTAAAAAAATAAATAAATAAATAAAAACTTGATAAAGATTAAAAATAATGAATACAAAACCTCCTGAATTTTTAAATTGATTTTTAATCCACATTTGACAAACGAAATTTGGTAAAACATAAAGCTCTATATCAATTGTTTAGAATAAATAAAAACTTAAGTAAATTATAAAAAACACAACATAAGATATAAATTAAAATAATCAAAATGCAACAAAAACAAATAATAATTTCAAGAACAAGTATATAGATTAGAAAATATTCAAAAAACATTAACTAACTCTAAATTTGAAACTGTTCGGGAGATTTACTTAAAATTTTCATGCATTCTCACGACAACCGAATGAAATACATCTGCAAAATTTGGGAATAATCCACCTCATCCTTTAAAAGTAGTTACGAGGGAACGACATTTTTGGTTTTTTTAAACCCAACTACTAGCTTTTATGAGAACACAGAAAATGAATTTTGTTTTACATAAAAAAGATGCCTAATTTAATTATTGATTTCATCAGCAATTTCAATGCCGAAATTAAAGCAACAGCCACCTACTCGGTTTATTTTCATGTGGCTTTTACCATCACAACTGCTGGCGCGACTATTTGCATCAATCGTCAATATTGATATATCCATTAACGTACCTTTGTTTAGGATTTTTACACTCATAAAACTGTCATGTCGGCGAGTTAATTAAACCGGAAATTGCCATTATGCAAGACACGACTTCAGCTTTTTTTTTCTTTGCGAAGAACTTTAAGGATCAGAAGATTCATGCATTCGATCGTGGATTCCTACTCTGAATAGAAAAACTTTACTATTTATAGGTAGTTGTTAGTTAGCACACGCTGGTCACTAATTCCATTCCCACTATTACTATTTTAAATTTAAAAGAAATAATTGTTTCATAATTGTTTTCGTTTGAAATTTTTTATTTGATAAGTATTTAAATAATAAATGTCCTCTAATTTTATAAAATAAATGCACGTTTGAATTATGTACATACAAGAAGGAACGAATTAATGAAGCACCGCGTAATCCGCAGGAAATTCAAAGAACTAATTTTTTTAGATGATCTGTGTGGGATAAAGAGGCGGATGTTAAATTAAGATTTACGCGGATAATCCACATTATATAGCTAATTAGTCATCGAACAAACATATTTATTTGTTCATAATTAATAAACATATTAATTCATTGATATAATCGTTCAAAAATAATATATAATCATTGATATAGTCTTTAATTATCAGTTAACTCTTTAAAATTCAAATTTATTGAGGGTAAAGTAAATAAACAACAAAAATAATTATAATTGTAAGAAATTAAAATATTTTTACAAATTCATTCCTCGTAATAAACATTGCATGAGCCATATTGACTTGATTTAATTAATTTTTTTCTTCGGTACAGTCTGCTTCAGTGATTCGCATATCTTGCATCACATAAAATTAATTAATAAAAGTACACATAAATTAAACGAATTCGCAATGTTTTACAATTTTATCATCGAAACTGCCAAGTGAATTTTTCATCATATTAAATGGCACGAATACCTATTCCGAATCAATTCGTCGTATGGGACTCAATCATAATTGCAAAAAGGGTAAAAATGAGTTTCCAAAGCGAAATTAATCGAAAATAAGCGAATCATTTTTCATCCAGGACGACGTGCGACTGTGCGGGATTTTGAAATATAACGCAACCATGACCGAACGTTCGAAAATCATGTACAATTGCAGTCGCTTAGAATTAAAGTACCACTCATTTTTTCGAAATGCATTTTTTATCTTGATTTATTTACAATGTATCTAAAATTTAACGCTGACATTTTGCTATTAGCAAAAGTCTTCAGTTAAGTTTATTAAAATTAAACTTCAGAAAAATAACTAATCGAATAAAACACTATTCTCTAAGCTCAAATAAGAGGAAATCCAATTTTTTAAATAAGTATATTATTATACTTTGGTAACAAATGAAATAGTTGAACTTGATTATACTTACGTGAAAATTTCACTTGTATAAAAAAAAAAATGAAGTCACTTCCTAAATAAGTAGTCATTTTATTAAATTAGTAAAAATAATATGAATAACTTAATATTTACCTTCTTATGCAACGTAAATGAAAATTTCAAGTATAATTAAAGAATTTAATAGCTTTTGAGTTCATTTTCAATTAAATTTTTATTCCTAGATAATTGTAAATGGCTTTTATTTGGTGTATGACGTTATATTATATTTTTGTACAAATGTTGTGGACAGATCTGTAGATGCCTGTTAAATTGATTAAATAAATAAATATTCTCCTTCAGAGAACAAATTATATACAGGTTGTGCAGGATTTGTGATGTACATTCTATTTTTTTAGCTTAAAAAATAATTTAGGATAGCACACTCACTTTTTCTTAACATACTTATAAGAAAATTAAAAAAAAACTCGTGTAAAATTATTTCATTAAATCTGAATCTTATCAATTACAAAATTCACATAAAAATACATTCAATATTAGCACTATTTGACCGGAAATTTATCCATTAACCAGTCAGGTTCCCTCTACAAACACTTCGAACTATTCTGTCATAGTTTTTCTTTCTTTTTTTTTTAAGAAAGAGGAATTCTCACGGCAAAAAAAAAGAGATAATGAAATAACTCCCGAGTCATTATGATACTCCAATGAAATAACCTAATCCATTCATCCAACACACAGAAATTCGAGAAACAGTTACAGTGACTACACAATTTTTCGAGGTATGAATCACCCAGCCGAGCCTCTATCCTCTAACGCGAAAAAATTTGTCAACTACTGGGACATATCCTGATAGGTCAAGGCAAATAAAAGATTTCGGATTGAACGGCCGCGCCCGAAGCCATTCTCGTTTTCCGATGGCGAAAGGGCGAAGAAATCGCGAGCGTTCCGCGCTACTCTCCTTCGCGGCGAAACTTTCAAAAGATTCTTAAGAAAGTCATTTGTCAGCGCCTAATACCCTCGGGAGCGTAAGGTGCGCGCGCCGGTATATAGCACTAATGTCGCGACAAATGGACGATCAATCAAAAGAGCCACGCGGCGCAAAAGGGCGCCCGATAATCAATAACTCGATAATTTTGCAATCGACCGATCCTTCATCCGACGTCTGGAAAGTTGATTAGCCTGCCGGCGGTTTTCCAAGTGCGCCGCCTTTTTTTTCTGTGCCTTCTCGCGCCCGGCGATTGGGCTGTATATATAATACCGCCTGCAGTGCGCTTAGCCCCGAAGGCTCGAAGGCGAAGGTCGCGCCTGAGAAAATTGCCGGCCTCCTGGTCCTGGTAAATTGGTATCTACCGCTATACTTTGCTTCGATTGCTAGCGGCCAATCAATTAGCTTTTCACAAACTTTCGGGATTGGCGGTGTTAATATTTGATAATATACATTTCATTTTATATTCGAATTTATTAAAAAGAATAGATCAAAAGATAGAATATTATTATTTTCTACGTAAGTTACTTAAACTCTTGAACTATTATACGGTTGAAAAAAAATGTTGTGTTAAATGAATTATAAGATAATAGCCTCGCGATGTTAATATACAAGTTTCGATGAATTTATGAGAATTGAGAGATCTCAAATTGAACCGAATGTACAGTTACAATTCGATAATTTTCGTTTAAAAAATTGACAGCTTCGTTTTGATTTTATAATACTGCGAATTATTAAATTAATATTTGATAATAAACATTTCATTTTATATTCGAATTTATATTAAAAATAATAGATCAAAAGATAGA
>JAWWEN010013475.1:0-22484 GCA_035582955.1 Sycophila texana | reverse complement strand
AGATAGACAAAAAGAAAAATTAAATGAATTTTTTAAACCTTATTTAAAAATGTTATGCATCCCCTATGATAGGTATTAGTGGCTATTATAGTAAATACAAAGTTTGTAAGTTACATTGGGTATTTTAAAATATTTTTACATTGGTGACTATATTGTTTAAATTTTCTATCAAGTAATTTTTGAGGCCATAGTTTTTCCTTTGTGTGCTATATTCTGAAAATTTCATTATAATTATTTAGTGATCAATTAAATGTTACAATTAATTATTTATCTGTAATTCTTTCGTAGCAAATTTCAGTAAGTTTTTTTACAAATGGGTAATTTTGCAATCTTTGCAAATCGCTCCTTAACTGTGCATTCGTGACGGGAACAGTGAGTATAAGAACTGCAAAACAAACTTGGTAACACGGCGAGAGGATTATAGGGAAAATTAAAGTCGTAAACTTAAAAGTGATGAGGCGCACTGACGAAACTGCGATAAAAGAAACGAACACGCTAAAAAAAGACGCGCTGTAGCCCGGAGAGATCATCTGGCCCCCTTTTTTTTCGCGTGGGAGATTGACATACGATGTAAAAGGAATGTTTACTCTATCAGAGACACGTAAACCTTCCTTTTGGCTGAAACCACGCGCCCCGCAATATCTTGAATTTTTTAAACGGCACTTAAACTTTTATCTTCTGTAATGTAGTTGCCTTTTAGAAAGGCACGTGAAGTGATAAATAATCGCGTAATTTATTTATTCAATAATATAGATATAATAGTCTTATTATGTTATTATGTTACTCGCTAAATAGGCTAGAGTCAAATGTTCAATAAATAAACAATTTTTTTTTATTTAATAAATAATTATCTAAATAAATAGGTAAATAAATATTCTTATGGTTTAAAAATAAAAGTTGATAAATAATTGTGTTTAGACAATGGGATATCATTTTACTATACTTAGTAATAAGCCCCAGTCTCGTCACGAGAACTTCTTTGGAGCAGTTCGCGTGCCAACTTTGTCGCGCAACGCCCATAAAAATGCATAATGAAAAAGAGTTGAACTCGCATCAAGACACAAAAATTATAACGACTCGGTTGGCGTAGGCGTTGCGCCAATATTTTCCAAACGTCTCTTCCCCAACTTGCTGAACACGTGACGTGTATACGCAGTTAAATCTACTCGTACACACGAAATGAACTCCACGTGAACGTCGTATTAATCTTTTTTTCATTTTATGAAGTAGACTCATGAGCCAACGATTACCTTTACGTTTTACCGTCGGTGTATAATTACAATTTTATTGAGGCAGTCGAATCAGGGATAATAATAGCGGAATTATTACGATGCGCGAGCTTCTGATGTTGAGGGTAATGATAATCGATGGGATAATAACTGTAGTTAAATTGTAGTTGATCGATAATAATTTTGACGAAAGACAATTGTTTATTTAAGCTACTTTTATTGGTTTGATTTTAAGGTTTTATTATGGTGACATTGAGTTCAATCTGATGGATGATTTTTGAAAATTTTAAAGATTTATTAAAAAGTATCGAGTATTTGCTAATTTAAGTCTGCATTGATATATTTTAATTTTTACTTACGTATAAATTTATCAATTTTTTAAAATTTAAAATTTGTTAATGGAAAATATTTTTTTGCCTTGAACTATGATGAACGTAGTCGAGTACTAATATTTAGATTAGTTCGACGAGCTAAACACTAAAATAATAGTTTCTAGTGAGCGCAGGGCAATTTAACTCTCTTTTTTTTTTAAAGTAAGTATTTTAAGTTATTGGCGTATCAATTAATCCATTGGAAACAGTATTGGAATTATTGAAAAAAATGAATAGCTTCATAAATATTTTCCAATAAAAATACTAAGTATACACTCATAATGAAAATGAACTATAAATCTTTATTGTTTATATTATTGTTAAACAATTTCTGTTATCACTCGATTTAATTACCCTTATCCCCCGGAAAATTATATTTTAGCAACATAAGTGCATTATTTTATTATTCAACGAGTAAACGCATATAAATATAATGAGTAACAAGTATAAAGAAAAAAAGTAAGGCATACCCGAGTTTGGCGTTATTAGATTGTTGTAACTCCTCAATAAATGCAGAGCTGAGAATGTATCGGACAAACTACCCTCCGGAACCGTCCTGGTGTTTGTGTGAGATCCCATAAGAGTTACTTATTCTATTGTTTCAATCACATCAAATTAACTTCAAAGTACAGGACTTTCGGCAAATAGAATTTGCATCTACAAAAAAGTATTTTTTTACATCATTTTAAAAAAATTTGATGTAAATGCCATTAAAAAAATAACTAAACGAGATTCAATTAGGTACATGAAAATGACTTCTTGACAAAATATTTTTTATTTAGTCTAGTATTAGTACAGAAAAACGATAAAGGATTGCATTTTTGGCCATTAGATATGCTACCGATCCTTACGTATCTCCTGATTTTTGCAATCACTGGTTACAACAGCCATATTTCGTCTAGTATAATTTATTTTGTAAATAAATGAATATTCAAGCAAAATATTAATCAGTTAAAAGAAGTAATCCATTTATGGAATTATTTCTTTAAACGATTAATAATCGATGCAACCGAAATCGCTATGAAGATCGGTACAACATAATGCACCCCCAAATCTTCCTTAGTTTAATATAACGCTACAATAATCATTAATTAATTTAAACTCGATAAACAAAATCAGCTTGCTTAAAAGTTTCAAGTTGAAATGAGATATACGTATGTGTACACCCTGTGAGGCTGCAGTAACTCCTTTCGAGCAAAGGCAAAAAAGAAAACCTCCACCGTGACAATGTGCAGGGCACATTGCCGTGACCAGGATTCGAACCTGGGTTACTACGGCCACAACGTAGGGTCCTAACCACTAGACGATCACGGCTATCGGAGGAATTGAATGTTAACAAATTCCGCCGAGATAAATAGTCTTACTTTCACCCAATGCGGACCGCCTTTCACGATATAATCTGTAACAAGTTCCGTTCTTATCTACCGAGCCGATTCTTGCTGCTTACGATGATCTTTTAACATTAACAATCGTGTTTATTCGAAATATTAAAAATTAAAAAAAAGAACGAACGTTTTTCATTTTTTAATAGTAGGCATCTTTTTGTGGAGGTTTAAAGCAACGTAAAAATATTGAACAGTAGTTTACAGTCAAAATAATTAAATAAAATGTTGAGAATACAATTAATATTCTATGCATATTTCTTATAAGTATAAATAAATAATAAGTTAAAATTATTTTTACATCATTTCTTATTTTAATTGCGTACCGCACCGACAGTGGAAAATTGCGCTAAGTAGTTAAGCACCGAGTTTAGTAAGACAATATATACATCAATAATACGAAATTTTCTTCTCGATCACCATTTTTACAGTGAATATACGAATATTCAAACATCGTGACTTTGAAAACATTAAATAAAAAACACAAAACATGCGGAAATAATTATATTTTCTATTCGATTGTTTACAGAATTATAAGTAATTAGAATCGTCTAAATGTTCATATCAAATATTCTTCGATTGTGAATTCATTTAAAGTTGAAACCAGTAATACTGCATTAAAATTTTACATATAGATTTTACGTTTGCACTGAATTTTTAAAATCTTTTTCTTTCAAGTGGTAACCCGCGCAAAAATATTTTGCTTCAGTTGAGAAGTTACTTGACAGAAATTCATACCCTCCAAAATTTCGTTTAAGTCTTAAGAACCTCGGCCAATTAAACTTTATGGGACAAAAAAATAATTAAAATTTAAACTTTATAGAAGACCTTTCTGTAAAGTTTAGCCAAACCAAATTTTGTTTACGTGCAGGAAACTCCCTTTTATAAATAAAATAAAATTAAAATAAAATAAAAAAACTCACCTGCAACCACTACAAAACAATCCGGCGCGAGTAAACCGAGCAACGGGCCACTCAAGTGTTATATATATATATATCCTTCCGAAAATTCCAAAGACCACGAGAGACGCACAACAGACAGCCCCGACTGGAAAAGCGTCGCGTCCGGGGCTCATCCATCCCGGCGCGTGCCCGCCTCTCGGCGCATGCGTACTGGGGTGCGATCCGCCCCCGCGTGGTTCGGTGCTCCATCCCGGGCCACCCCTACTCGATTGGCCGGTCCGCCGTATAGTCGCCGGCAAAAGCGAGGCCGGCCTGTCGACGTTCACGAACCCCTCGATGGTGGCGAGGGTCTCGCCGTTGCGGAACGAGCTCGACCCGCTAATTGCTGTAATTTATAGTAATTTATACGGAATCCACGGGGGTGTGGATCTTCCTTATGCGGAAAATTGTTGGATTAGTCAGATTGTAGATTAATTTTTGTTGGACTGAAGATTTACGACGAAAGCTTGGCGGGAAGATTACGCGAGAGCTGTACGCTGACAAGGAGAGGGTGAAATTTCCGGATAACGAATTTTTTTTCTTTTTGCAAAATATGAAGAAAGACAAAATATTAGAGTCTAATAAAGAGAGTACCTGAGGTCCGGATTTCTCTGAAACCTTGTAAAATGTTTCTTTAGTTTCTTTGTTTTCCTGACGATTTATGGGAATAAATTTTCTTATAATATAGTTGCACTGAAGACTTAAGAAAAAAACTCTACGGAAAAATTATTTGAGAACTGTAGGTAGTCACAGCATTGTTTGAGGTTGGATGTATGTATGGTAAATATAATGCAATTTTTATTTCAATTTTCAATGGAAAGATTCGGCATTTTTTAGAAAAAGCTCCAGCTATGATGTTTACCGAAAATGTTTGCAGAGCTTTTTTGGACAGCTGCCAAAATAAAAGTTCAAAATTTCCATCAACGTTGAAGCATCCTAAGATTACACTATTTTTTCATTTCCCAAAAAAAAAAATTCCTTGAGACGCTCAGAAAAAATAACACATATCGCAATGTACCCGCGAAAAAGCTCATAAAATGAGCTTTCCAAATATTTTGTATGCTAAACTCGTGCAACTGCTTTCCTTCACTACAATACTTCTAAAAAATCTTTTCTCACAATAACAAAAATGATGTGCTACTTTTGTCAATTAAGAAAAATGCACTACGATTTTGTCCTTAAAAGAAAAATGAACAATAAATCGGAAAAGCTCGTTTGTTTTAATTATGTATAAAACTAAACTTTTCCTGGGCTTGAATTCCAAGCCTTGAAAGCTACCACAATTTAAAAACTTATAAAAAAAGGAATTCCCCATTCGCAAATTATTTTTCACCGTGGAATCGAACCACAGTCAAAGGGAACAACGCGAGGATAGAAGTCCAAAAAAAACCTCCACCGTGACAATGTGCAGGGCACATTGCCGTGACCAGGATTCGAACCTGGGTTACTACGGCCACAACGTAGGGTCCTAACCACTAGACGATCACGGCTATTGGAGGAATTGAGAGTAAATAATTTAACTGGAGTTAAAATACAGCTGCTTTCACCCGCGATATGGTCCAGTTCACAGCGATAAACTGCATCGCTGCGCCGATATCTACCGGTCGCCGCTCTCTTGGCTCTTGTTTTTTTTTTCTTCTGCTAAAAAAAACTTTGCATCATCTTCTGAGATAATACCAGTCTCTGACGTCGACGTACAACGCTTTTCAAATTTCTTAATTAATTTTGTTGATGGAAGACTCGAACGTTCACTTGTGTAAGTAATTTGATTATAGAAGGTAAAAAGAATGATCACGTAAAATCATAAAATAAAAGTTAATTAATTATTTATTACCGGCGTTTCATGAATTTATATTTCGCTGAATTCACCGTTAATTAATATTTTGAATCAAATTGTTGCGACACAATCTATTTATAGTTTTAAGTTTCTAAGTGTTAGGTAATTTGAGCATTATACTTATCTACAGGTAAATTCTATTTTCTTGCACAGGAATTACTCATACTATAATCTATAGTAATATGGACTTTTTACAGTTTGCAATTTTTTATTACTTTTAATAAATAAATACATAAATAAATAAATTTTACTGATTTCTCTTTTTCTATTCGTTTTTTATTATACCTATGCAGAGAAGTTTACCGTTAGATTAATACATTTTTTTTTAAATTATGATATATTCAATTTCTCCACATATTATTTTTATAAATACTATGATAAAAATATTAATGATAATACCGGCTGTACTTTTTACAGTGCAACGCCGTAATAACGGTATCGGAGCTGTTCAGTGATTATGAGCGCAGCATTTGGACCTTTCACTCAGTCTTTCAGAAGTTACTTTCTTGGCTTACTGTTTCACTGATACAATTACAAAATTTTAATATCATTCAATCGGGATTTTCGTGAAATGCATTTTTTTGTTAACATTTTTAAAAATCTTAAGCGCACATCCCTTACGAAAAAGTCTAGAAAATTAAAAATTAAAAAAAAAAAAAGAAATACATGCATTCTTGGGTATAATTATTGTTAACTGTAGCTACCACTGAAGCTCATACATATTAAAAAATAAAAAACAGTAGTCTCAAACAAACTTTACTTTAAAAGTAATTTTAAAAAAACCTTTAAGCCGAACTCCGTCGATAAGAAGAAATGAGCGCAGCGCTCCTAATAAGGAAAGTGCTTTTCCTCCAGTGAAAGTACCAATGTTGTATATCCTTCGATAGCCGTGATCGTCTAGTGGTTAGGACCCTACGTTGTGGCCGTAGTAACCCAGGTTCGAATCCTGGTCACGGCAATGTGCCCTGCACATTGTCACGGTGGAGGTTTTTTTTTGCAAATAAAGGATTTGCAGTAACCGACTTTCATCTCCTCTGATTTTGACAATTTTCTCCTGAACAATTGACTATAAGATCCTCATGCTATTCTAGAGACGATAAAATATTTATTTTTCTTTGAAATCATGAAAAAATTGCGTAGATTATTAAAAAAGTGCATGGAATAACACTTAGCTGAGCGTGTCTTACTGTACCCGTCTGTAACTACTTACGCCTGTCACCTTGAGCGAGGCGCTGGCACCACGTGAAATTTGATAAACTGAACAATGTTTATTCTTTTTCAAAATTATAGAAAAAATTGCTTAGAATATTAAAAAAAAAGCATGGAAGAACACGTAGCTGAGTGTGTCTTACTACACTCGTCTGTAACTACTTGCGCGGGTCGCATTAAGTGAAACCCTGGTATACCATGTGAAATTTGATAAATTGAACAATGTTTATTCTTTTCTTTAAAATAGTGAAAAAATAGCATAGATTATTCAAAATAATGCATGAAATAACACTTAGCTTGTGGTGTCTTACTGCACTCGTCTGTAACTACTTACGCGCGCCTCCTCGAGCGAGGCAGTGATATAACGTAAAATTTCGTAGACTAAAAAAATGTAATTACTTTTTCGTAGATTCATAATAAAATGAAATAAAAAACGCGTCTTACCATACTCGGGTGTATCTACTTACGCCGTACTGAGCGCCGTACACAAGCCGCTTTTGATACGCTCCAACGTTCATTCATTTTAAACTAACTATTATAATAAATAAAATAATACGCTTTTTATTTAAAATAATAAAGTTTACGAGCTGTTTATATAATAAAAAAATTATCCGCGCCAATTGACACATTCTTTCCTACATTTCCTCGTATCGTAAAAAAATTTGTCCATAGCCAAGCACACGACTATACCGTCGCAAGCTCGGCCGCCCCTTTTTAGCAGGGACTGTACCCACCCCCGGGGAAGTCGCGCGTAACGCTTACCGGCGAGTCGCGACGCATGGCCGCCGCTTGGCTAATCGTCCGCGCGCTTTCGTCGCCGCGCGGGGGCGGGGGCTGGAACGGGCACCGGCATCGCGATAAGCCGAGGCGGCGCGCGAGCCACTCGCGCAACTGATTGCGAGGACGAGCGGCCGACCTGACCGATGTCCATCTCTGACCGTGGGCTAATCAAGTGGACACTTATATATATATACTTCTACGATCTGGTCGATTCCGATTTCAATGGATGCCCTATTTGTTTATTTATTTATTTATTTATTTATTGACAAACGTGCATAGGATCTTAACTATTAAACGGTACGAAGCCTAAACTGCTTCATATTTTCTGATACCGTGTTTTGCGGTTTGTGGTTGAATAAAAACCATGATTCGATCTGAAGATTGCTTGGAAGGATGCAGGAGCATCGTGCGGAAATTTCTGAGATATTATATCTTAAAACAGTTTTTTAGCCTTTCTGTAGTTTACTAAACTATTTACAATCATAAATATATAAATTAATAAACTATGAGAATATAGAAATAAAACTCCACTTTCATGATAAAACCGCTGACGTTTCTGTTAATAAACTTAAATAATTTCTATTTGAAATTCACTTCGATTATATCGCAGTGCAGTATTAGACTCGGAAATTTCGTGTAGGTAATTAAGAAGTTGAAGGAATTTATAGTACCCGTACAAGTGCTCGAATTAGATTTCAATAATAAAATAGTAAAATAAATACACAATTGTCAATAATTAATCAAATGCGGATAGGCAGAGCATCATTATTAGAACTAGAATAGATCAAATTTCTAATTTAGTACACTCATGAAAATGACCGGTAATCACATTTCCGAAAAACCTTAATCAAAACAATTAATTGTAATGAGCGAAAGCTTCAATAATTTAATTAAGTAAAATAATTTAGTTTTTACATTGAGAATTAGTCCTTGATAATAGATTATACTCTATATTATCTATACAATTCCAAAAAAAAAAAATCAACAAAATAATTATGATTTATTTATTTGTCTTTCCGCGCTATCCACAAAAATATACTACACAATACATTTAATCATTAAGTCACCTTAATTTACTTGTTACAAGCAGAAGATAAAAAATTTTTGAAAAGAAATAAATTTCTAAAAACAAATTTAGCAACATATCTAAGTTTAGCTAATTTTTCAAAAAAATATCATAGTAATAATAAACAACAACAAACATTCATTCCTTTTTTTTCAGTCATATCAACCCCACGAAATCCATTCCTCCTCATAACTCCACACGTCTCGGCAGAGTCCACCGCGCAACCCTTATATCCGGCCGCTCGTGTAAAATTCAGCAACTCTAATGTCGGCAAATAAATCGGGCTCTGACCGGGCGCGCACGTGTCCCCCGGTCAAAAAGCCTGGACGAGCCGATAAGGGATCAGGCGGCGGCGCAGCCTTCAAATATTTACGCGGCCGCGCCGAGGCGTGCCGGACGATCGAACAGGCAGCCGCCGGAGCTGCGTATACGCGCGCGACCTACACCTGTCGGTGGGCGGGCCGCGATGACGACGACGACACTTTGACGTGTACGTGTATACGCCATGGCACGCGATCCCCTGCTTACACGAGCGCACGTGCGCCAGTTTAAGACCCCCGGGGTTGGATAAGCCTCGGCTGAATATTTCGACTGCTTGGATGCGCCTCTGCGGCTTGTGGAATTTAAATTGAGTTAGGGGGTGATTTTTTGGAGAAGTATTTCGGAGAGGCTCATGGCTTGATTATCGGTGGCGACTTTCAAGTGGATTGTTTATGAGAAGGGAGCACTGGAAAAACTATTTGGATTGGAAAACTGTTGCTGTAAGTCTTCGGATGAACTACTGATGAATCGAAGTATTCTGATGATCTACTGTTGAAGTGTGATGATTCTGAAAGACTTTGAGCGAATTGTCTGATGAAATCTTTGGATGAACTACTGATAACGACTTTTAAAAAAATTTAATTCTAAAAGATTTTGAATGAACTGTCTGATCAAATCTTTTGATGAACTACTGAATAAAGTCTTTTGATTCTAAAAGACTTTGAATTAACTGTCTGGTGAAGTCTTCTGACTCTGGAAGACTGAACAAACTGTCTGATGAAATCTTCTGATCAACTACTGATAACGTATTTTTGTTGTAAGAGATTTTGAATGAAATGGCTGATCAAATCTTTTGATGATCTACTGATAATATCTTTTAATTCTAAAAATGATATACTGATGAAGTCTTCTGATTCTGGAAGATTGAACGAACTGTCGGATGGAATCTTCGAATGAACTACTTATGAAGTCTTCAGATGAATTACTAATAAAATCTTTTTTATTTCGGAAGATTTTTAATATACTGCCTGTTGAAATCTTTTGATGACCTACTAATGAAGTCTTCTGATTCCAGAGACTTTGAATGAACTATCTAAAATCGTCTGATGAAGTGATGAATATGATTTTCTGATGAAACTATTATTAAAGTTTTCTAATTCGGGACTTAACAAACTGTCCGATGAAATCTTTGGTTCGACTACTGCTGAAATCGTCTGATTCTGGAAGATTTTTGAAAATCTTCTCAAAGAGTTCTGCTGAACTATCTAATAAAGTCTTCCGGTGAACTCCTGACGAAATCTACTATAGTAAACTACTGATTAAGTCTTCTGATGATAGATGCGTAGTCCTATACTAAAAGTATGAAACAAAAAACTTTGTATTTCACAAAAGCAGCGCTAAAAGCTTGCGACCCCCATAACTAAACTTAGCAAATCAGCGCAATCCCAACCGAAGCAGCTCGCACATTCAGTTGAGCAGCGTACGGGCACAATTCAGAAGCAGGGCACGACGTGCGCTTGGCCGCGCTGTCGCGCGATCATTACGAGGCGAATTACCCGGTCGCGTGCAATTAGGGCCGCCGTAGTCGCGTCTCCTCGCGCCCGCGCAGCCCCTTTTATAACCAGGCGTGTAATTTGCGCGCAAAGCTTCTTGGCCCGCGGCCCTCCTTTCCGTGCGTAATTGCCGCGAGCGAGCAGCCTTGGGACACCCGTGGCCGGATCGCGTGCTGCCAGTTCGGAGCTGATCTCGCGTGTGAGTCGTGTACGGCCGCGAAGATGCTACTCGGGGGACGCTCCGCTTTGGCGCTATAACGGCGTAACTGGCGGATTATGTTGGTCTGTTCAGTCTCGATTTTGCGATCTAAAAATAAATTTGATCGGGGTTGCTTGTATCGTATATGTATATATATCCGGACATTGGATCCAAAAGATTAGGGTTGGGAGATCATAGTTTCTTATAGATCAGAATAAGTATTTAGAAAAAAAATAACGATTTTTTTACCTGAAGCAAATGACATGGTCAAGTCAATGCAACAATCCAAGCTTGTTATTATCGATTACGTTCTACTGTCCTCTAAAGGCTATCAATTATCTAAACATTACCAACGATCAAATGATATCTAATATTTTTTTCATATACAACGAGCCCCTCCCACTTACTCATAATTAACCGTCATTATCAGATATATTATTTCATCGTTACCGCTCTTACCTCTACAAGCAAAGAGTCCCCCAAAACTAAACCAAAAACCCAAAAAGAAACTCCGAAAATAACTTGCAAAAATAAAATTAATTAATCAACAGCAATAGTAATAAAAACAAAAATCGTCATCATTCGATCGATTATTCCATCATTACAGATCTTACCTGTACTAAAAATCCAAAGAGAAATCTCCGAAAACAACATTGCAAAAATGAGATTAATAGTTATACGCAATAATAATAAAAAAAAAAAAAGAAATTGTGGGTAAAACGAATGTTCAAAAGGTAATTATCGGTTCGCGCAGATCGGTATCGCGAGCTGCACCCCCGCGGCCAAATGAGCGATGACGTTGGCACCCCAGCCTTGCTTTCGCCAATTACACGGGCGAGCGATCGGGGAAACAAAATGCTCGTTCAGCAGCGAATTAGCCGCGTCCCCGCAGGTGTTCGCGTGTCTTACGTACCCTGCAGTAGCCTCCCGGCTAATTTCAATTCAACCCCCTCCCTGGAGTCGATCGAATAATCAGCCGCTCTGTAATCGCCACTTGCCCCGGGCGCGAAAAATCCGACCACATTGCACGCAAAATTCTGGTTTAATCTGCTCTTCTTCTTCTTCTTCTTCTTCTTTTGTTTAATTTTATTGCGTGCTTTTGCTTAATTGCAAACAACGAGTTTAATTTTTTTAATTATCTGTTTGTAGTTACATCAGAATAGTGAAGTGAAGATGAAGACTTTTTTAAACTGTTTACTTGTATCTAAAATAAATATTCAAATATACTTATATAAAATTTACAAGAGTTAATTTACACATAAAATTTATTAAAACTTGCTATATAATTTTCTTTAACAAAAAAAAAAATTCAAAAGAACTTTGGCAATCCCTAGATTCCACGAAGAATAAAATAGAAACTCGATGCTCTTCTATTTCGCCGTTGAAGTCGCCGGCAGGAATATATACACAGAAACAGTCGGAGTCTCTATACAAGTCGGGGGTTCCCGGAGTCCTGCGTGCCTCTCGCGTAACCGCGAATCAATCGGTGCGCACCTGCGACCCCCTCACCCCCGCTTCTCTCGTTTCGTTTGCTCGTCCTTTTATTGCAGCGCCGATCGCGTGTCTCGGCCTTGTTACGCGACGATTTCAGTGCGTTACCAACTCGGGGATCTGACGTTGTTCTTTTTCAGGGAACAGATCAGTTGTTGTGTGTCGTTAAAAAAGTATGAAAATTATTACAAGGGATGTTACTGTCTCTGGCGCACACTGAAATGTCGATTGAAAAAGATCGGCATATCATTGTTTAAGTTTATTTAAAATAATGCCATTTTGATTAAAAATATTAAATACGTGAACAAAAATTATTTTATAAATTGATGTTTATATGTAAATCTATTTTGATCTTGGTTTGCGTGATCAAGAATAGCGCATCGCTCCTCACACCTTGAAGATCGAAAAAGATCGGTATATCAGCGTTTGAGTTAATTAAAATAAATTAATTCAAAATGCTAAATATGTGAATAAAAATTATTTTTAAAATCAGTATTTATGTAAATCTATTTTTATCTTGATTTTTGTACTTAAAAAAAAAGTTCATCTTATCTCAGAGAATCGCTCTAATCGACTCTTTACAGGGGACGATGCGTGTCATCGGACGCATAATTTTCGAACAGATGGTCGGACGATCGTTCGTTTATGATAAAGACGAGGGCGATTTTATTTTTATTAATTTTTTTTATTTTTTTTTATGATTCCAGCACTTGTAAGATTTTGTATCCAGATATAGCCTCGGTCGTTCGAGGTTTTTAGCACTTTTAATCACTTCATGACTGGAAAACTGGAGAGTCGACCGATTATCGAAAATTTATTATCCAAGCAAATTACTTTTTCTTTTTTTCAGTTTATTCCTCGATGTAAGAGAATCATAATAATGTTGGATAGTGAGTAGAATAAAATAAAAGTGATCAGTTGTAATTTTTGTAACATTAAATATAGTTTTATTTAGTTTTTTTTTTTTTAAATGATAATACATGAATTCTTAATCCTTAAAAGGTAAAATTTTCAGTTCAAAATGAATTGTTCGAAATGCGGCATCAGACTTTTTAGACTCCTCGGTTGGCCATTAAGCAGGCGGCCAGCTTGCAGTTGTCGTTCTTGACTGAAATTTCGAAAAATGATTTATTAACAAACAATTACGTCATATTTCATAATATAAAGAAAAAGACGATGTAAAATTTACCCTGGGCTTTGCATGTGTTCAGAGCCTTTCCTAACGTGTCGAGGTTCATGTTGAACTTAGTGCGGAGGGCATCCTCGTTCAGGCCACCGTCAGCCTTCATCTGTAAAAATCCAACGAGAAGATATTTGAGTAAACAATTTTTAATAATTTAAAAATTAAAGAATCAAGTTTGCATTTACCAGGTTCATCTTCTTCATCATACAGGCGTAGTAGCAGTTCCTCTGCTGCTCCTGGTTCTCGGGGACCTTGACGTTTCTCAAACCGTTGGCGTATTTCACTGTAATGTTACAATATTTAATAAATTAATTGATTTATTTCACTATCGTCTTTAAATTACTTTGTAAGTTTTTATATTTTTTATAAATATTTTAAAATAATTCAGTGTAAAAGATACAATTAAATTAAACAAACTGATAATGTAATATTTTTATCATTAATCTTACTTGCGTCGAATCCATTCTCGGTCAAGCAGGCTTTAACGTGTTCCTTGTTGATGTCCTTAATAGGATCTTCCTGTTATAAAAAAAAGTTAATGTTTTAAATTATCTTCAATTTAAAATGAAACTGTGCATTTTAAATCAATTCGCATAGAATAAAAAATACATCGCGATAAAAGCTCTAATTCTACGTTTTTGTTTTCCAACGAATTCCCACGTTAATCTACACTACGTTTGTCTCATAATCTTGTAAAGTTCATACGTAACTTCATAATCGTACTCATCATAGTAATCGCAAATTAAGACCGGTTCAACTTCCGTATCATCATTTTGCTAAAAAAATAAAAATTATCTAATTTGTCTTCACTGCCAGTTGCAATTTTTTTTTCGCCAATTCAAATAACATAAAAATTTAACTCCATTTTTCAATGTTTTCGAAAGATGCAATTTTTAACTACATTATAATTAACTGTACTTAACCTCATACCACATCATGCTCAAATGACTTTTATGTATTTCGCTAAGAATAGTATAAAAATAAAAAAAGGTACGATTAGAATATTTAAAACAATATCAAAACTCTACGCTCCTCCCAATAAAAAATGTTCAAAACTCGAATGTCATTTTCCGATAAGTTATGTACTACCAATTTTCATAAAAATCTGGACATTGTACACTACGTAGAACTCTATAAATTTATTAAAAAAAAATTACCAAAATAAAATTTTTTGCAATAAAAAAAGTTGAATAAATCAATCAAAAAAAAAAAAAAAAAAAATGAAAAATGAAACTCACCGCGTAGACGACCACCAGGCAGAGGGCAAGAACGGCGATGAGGACCTTCATGTTTGCTGTGGTGATGGGATGTACACGACTTTCACGTTGGATCTCTGGGGCTGTAGCTTCACAGACTGAGTGACTCTCCTCGATCGGACCGGCTTTATATGCCCCCCGAGATAATCGCACCGGCTTAATGTTTTTCAATTGATAAATTGTAGTGTTGACCTCAAAGTGAACTCGACGAGCATCTTTGACGGCCCCCACCCCCCTCAATGTGCCGGTCGTACAAAGCCGCGACACAACAAACAAAGGCCCCCCTACCCTGATTCACTACTTTTTTTTTGTCTTCATTTTATCCGCCTATGCCGAGCCCTCCACGATGGGAGCACTGGGCGAAAAACTTTCCGCGCGATGCCACGGCCTTATTAAGGTGAGTGTGCTGACTATGTACTGCCGGTGACGGAATTTTCGAGACTGACTGGCTTTAATTGATTTTCATTTTTTATTAATACTTAGTTTTTTTTATGAATAATTTATGCTGACTAATTTTTACCGGTTTTATATACATTCTATTGTATTACGCTATTGTATGGTACAATAAATAAATAAGGAATTAAATTAAAATATTTTTTTTTTTTAAATTAATGGACTAAAAAATGAGCTCGACGCGGAGGGTGAAGGGAACTCTGTAAACATTTATCAAGTGGCACAAAGTAATTTATTGAATTGTGTACAGTTTAAACGATGTGAATGAAGAAAATTCCAGGTCAATTGGATAACTTGTTTATAAAATGATTTGATTTTAGTTGCAAAGAAAGCTCAAGCTGCTTCGTGACATTTAAAATGTATCTGGGAGTTGTTAAATAAAATTCTTCTAAAATTTTCCGCGTAATTATAGGATAATAGGATAATGATGCTAAAAGTAATGATGTCTATATATTTTTCTTATTTGGTCGGTGTTGCAGAAATAAGTGAATTATGTATTCTGATAATTCGTTGATTCGGTAACGAGTGGAAATGTTAATGAAAAATGACAGAACTGACATTGTATGTTTTTTCGTTATCGAAAGTTATTTATTGACATTTGTAAATTTCCCAGTAGCATTATTTTCAAGGGAAATCTACTTATTTATTTCTTGAAACAAGTGTACGGTGTAAGGAAACGAATTATTTTTTTAGTATTCACTTTCTAATGTTAATCAGTAAAAACCTGCACAACAAATTCGTAAAATTGTACTATAAAAATGAATTAATGTTGATCATTAATTAGTGGAATATATTTCATTTACTAAATTTTAATGTATTTCGCTAATTTCTAATTCATCTTTAGAAAGTAAGTTAGAGTCTCGAATGTTGATTAAGTTACTTCCATGAAAAATTCGGATGAACAATTAAATTTCATAAAATCATTGATCCTTGAACTGCCAAACAATAATGAGTGAATCCAACAATAAAACAAAGTCTACTTTTTATCAGAATTTTTGAGAAATTAAAAAATTCTGTAAATACAGTGTAAACTGCATTTGAAACTTTCAAAAGTAGAAAAGCAATGTCTAAAAATGGAACGCATTTGATTGTCTTATTTTCCAGAGAATTCTAAATTGACGCTATTGAAAGGTTGTACCACGAAATAATGATGTTTTGCACTTGCGGCAAAACTAGTTTTCATGAGCCCGAACCGGACCAAAGGCGCTCCCGATTCAACAGGTCACTCGAACGCCATTATTAAATTGCATTACGTCAAGAGTCTTTATAAGCTTATAAAAATAATTAGACATTCAGAATTGAATAATTTATTCCTGGAAATAAGATGCACGTAAAAAGTTCATCCAGTTATGGCTTCTTAGTAGTCTGCAGACTGTACTTGAGGTAGTCGATTCCGAAAATAAAATATATTCATTTGAAAATCGTTATTTATATTTTAATATGGAATTATTATCTTCTTTTAAAAATTATTTTTTCATTGCAAACGATGAAAAACCGCTGTAACAAAAAATATCGACTGTATACAAGATCAAAATCAGTTGATAGAATGTAAGAAAAAAATTTTCTATACTTAATCAATATTCTCATGGTTTAATTAATTGACAAAATTATTCTTACGGTATTTGAACTTCATAATAAAAAAAAAAAAAGAAAATAAAGTACATTACTAAAAGCATTACAGCAATATAGAAGAAGAATAAATCTTTATTTTATTGGGTCAGTCAAAATGTTGATCCAGTGCAGACCAGAAGTCCCGGTTTCTCATAGTAAACGCAGGTCATTAGAGATCATGTGATAAAGTAGCATAGACACTCAAAGCATCATTTTGCACTGGGCACTGATTGTTACTAGTCAAATCTCAACCTCTTTTATGCGATAATTCATACTGTCACCGCTCGCAAAAGTGTCCTCGATTAGCCTCTTCCCGCCCGAAATTTTAACGTCTTGATGATGATCCTTCACGAGCCGGCTGACTTCCATTATAAAATTTAGCCTGCCGTTGGTCATTTTTTATTGAATGAAATTTTTATAATACAACAGCTGGCCGGTAGATTAGAGGCGCGCCATGTGAAATCGTCTATTTAGTTTACCATCGCCTCGCGCCCTGCTCGAGAGTAGGATGCAATTTGCTGGTTCCTTAAATTTGTGTAAGTAGATCAAATAATATTTTTTATTTTTATTTAAATTATTGTAAATAATATTCTAAAATATTGTAATATTTTTAAAAAATAGTAGCTTAATTTATGATCAATTAAAATCTTTCGATTTTTAAGAATATTTTATTCAATGTATTTGCAAGTATAAAGAGATAAATAAACAATCATAAAAATTAAAAAGCATGATGCAAAGATAAATAAATTTGCATAAACGAAAAATATAAGCAAGAGAAGATACTTCATAATAATCTCCCGACTTGAAGCAAGTCGAATTTTCGTCTTCGAATGATATATTCCATAACAAAGTTATAAATAAACATTTCAATAAAAATTGCTCCATTAGAATGTTATGTAAATCACCCATTTTTGAACCCCTAGTAAACTGTCCTAATCTGATCGACGAACAAATCGGACGATCCTGTACATAACGATCAGGTGGTGAATTGGTGATCCCGTAGGTGCGCATATATATTCTTAGTCCTTAATAATGGATATAAAATAAAAATACAAAATATATATATATTAATTATCGATATTTTAAATACCTAATTTTTAATTAGTTACGTATAACATTTTTATTATATTATTTATTTATTTATTATTTTTTTTTTGTAAACAAGAACAAAATGAGATTGAATAACAAGATTTCGAATGAATTCTTACTTGTAAGAACGTAAAGTACCAACAAAATATATTTTATACATATAATTCATACGTACATCATTACATACATATACATCCTATACATGTATCATATAACTACATTCTTATATGTTGCGAATATCTTATACGTGGAACCGCGATGAGAGTCGCGCGGGGGTAGGGGCAGGGGGTGGGGGTTGGTTCGCGCCTCGGGGATGCGTCCTCGTGACGACTTGATGAGATAACTTCGAGGCCGCGGTGCTGCGGTGCGCTGCACGAAGCCGCCAAGCGGCACGCGACTGTCGCGTGCCGCGCCCGACGCGCGATATCGCGCACATACGCAAGCTTCTGCACAGGCTGTTGCGTTCTTCTTCTTTCCTCCGAATCCTCCTTTTTTATCGTTTATTTGCCGAGATTGCGCTGGTGCTTTTAAACGCGAGTTTTTTGGAAGGTGTCGAGAGAAACGAGGGAGTTGATGAAGTTCGGGATGAAATTTTTTATATAGTATAGCATTCAATTCTATAAACATTAATATATAATTGTTTTTTTCTTTTAGATTTTTCTTTGTGTTTTCTTAATTATTTTAATTTTGGAAACGTTATTTTACACACGCAAAAATAAATGTTCCTGTTCGTTTAATTCTAAGCATTATTTTAATAATGTTTCTTTTGTGTATTATGTTCCTTCGATTTTTTATAATTTTTTAAATAATACAATGGAGACTAAAATCAGTAAAGGTAATGTGCAAATTTGTTTTATAAACTGTTCAATGAAAGAAAAAAGAATTTATTCAAGGCAATCGATCGAAGCGAACGTTTTCGAATAATCAATATGGAATAAAGCAGAAAAAAGTACCGTACGTTAAAATCTATACAAAATTTAAAAATAAAAAGAAAAGGTGCGAAACGACATTTTCAAAGCCTATCGATCGTTCGGAACTAAACGCAGGTACGTTAAACTATTTATTGCTCTTTGCGAAGCGTCAGTGTATCGGTCGCCAACAAAGTATACGATCGTGAAAATTTCAAAACAATTTTCTAACTGTATACCGGCACAATTATGTGCTATTAGCGCTAAAGTAGTAGGGAACTATTAAATTATAATTACGAGCCTTCGCTGCTTTCACGTTGGAACTGCGTTTAACGAACTGCACCTGCAATTATCCTACCATTTGATCCCTTTGCACAGTGAAGGGTTGAAGGGTTTGATCCGAGGGCCTCTGCTCCCGGTGAAATCGAATTTTCCACTTGTGAATCATTTAAATGGACTGCGTGTCCTTCTCTCGCGTATAACGAACCTGGGAATGAATGAATCATATCAATTGAAAGACAGCAGATGGAAAAAAATGTCAATACAAAAAAAAGTATATCAATATTGTTATTGTAAAATTATTTTTCTTTTTCTTTTTTAGTGTACGTACAACTCCGTACTTAAATACTCAAATAATAAGCTTCTCTTCATTTTTAAAAAGTTTATTATTCATTTAACAAAGCCAACGCGTTACATACTCAGAAAAATACTTTCTTTCAGTTCATCAGTCTTTCAGATTACAATTTTCAAAAATCAATCACTGCGCCCCTCTCAATAGTAGGTAATAACCTACTTCAGCGCGATTGCACTTACAAAAGAGCGTATAATAAAAAAGCAAACAATTGTTAAAGCACAAATCTCGCGTAACCTTATCGCCCGTCAGTAAACATCGTTTAACCAACTTCTCATTTACCGGCTAAAGAATCCATCCCCAATTACCCCACGACTCATCGCCCCCTCAAAATTACCATTTGTCTTTCTCATTACCTCGGCGAAGCACCCCTCGCCTCGCAATTATAACCGAGGCGAACGCACACGTGCCTACCCATTTTAACCCTCCGAGCAAAAAAGCAAGGAGAATATAAAAAAAAAACCCTCGAGAAACACGCGCGCATGAAAACACAACGGGCGTTGCGTAATTAGGGGCTTCCCCGCGGTCACTTTCCGCTTCCTCGTATACACTTCATACATTATATACATGTAACTACATCCACGTGGTGAATGATCTATCTATAAGTAATTCTATTAGGTATATCTATAAAACTATATATCTATATGAAGTAAATATATTTATATACACTATAAATATTTATTTATTTATTCATTTTATACGAGCAAGTAACGAATGAAAGTGCGTTTTTTTTAAACAATAACTAATTGATGCATTAATATTTTGTTTTCAAATTTTTAAGAGATTTAAAAAAAAAATGAAATATATTATCCGACTAACTTCCTTAAACTACGAACTAATAATATTCGAAAAGTTTACAGATATCTATAAAACTGTGCCTGATATCTGTATGTAAATACAAACTGTACGTATACATATATTATAGTACTATAAGTATGTATGTATAATATGTACATATATATAGTACTATAAGTATTTATATATAATATGATGTACATAAGTGTGATTACATGTGCTATATACAGTGTGTACGCGGGGGCGGTGGCATCGATCTCCCGCGGCCGAGCATTACGCTCGGCGCTCGGATGGCGCGTCGTCGATTACGCCGTGCTATCTGATAAGAGCGACGCGCAGTTATGGCCGCGGAAAAAAAGCGCGCGCGGCCGGCACAAGCTTTTAATTTTCTCCCGACGCGAGGCTTTGCGATCGAATGCTCGGCTTTTTTTTTGCGACTCTTTGCTGCTGTCGTTATATAATTTTCCCGCGTGAAGGTACTTGTTATTTTTTTATTTTTTTATTTTATGGTTCGGGATTATTACTGTGTACGCACTTGCGGTGAGCTTTATTTTAATTTAGAAAATTATCATTAAAATGATTCATCAACGTTTTAAATTTTCATTTTTTTTTTAATTTTGGTATATGCTCGAACAATTGTAGTATAGAACATACATCGGATTTTATTTTTATTTTTAGTAACTTAATAATTTCATACACTAATTTAATACACTAATAATTCATATAGCGCAAAGAAACGATGTCATGCTTAAAAACTCATACATACTGAGCCAACTTCAAGTTCGTTTATATTTTCCGCCTCGCCGTAAATTCTCCATATCGATCTAAATTTTTTTCCAAAGAACTCACTGTGAAATGGTAAAAAACATTACAGAAATTACCCAAGCAAACGGAGTAAGATGCAATGTCGTGACTCCGTGAAACCGAAGGACCAAATAAACGCCGCGATCGACGAAATCGTGAAAGAGTATCAGCGCCAAACTGCGAATAGAAAACCGGACGCAGAAGTGCGCGAAAATTCCAAGCGTGACGTAATATCACTTAAAAGCTTATTTCCTTAAAAAACTATAGCACTACTAAAGTACATCACTTAAATAAATGAAAAAAAAACACGCCAACACATAGGTTATAAAATAAACAAACAGTAAAACTCTCATTACAAAACCATTTAGTTTAAACAACCAAAGTCTTACAGTTCAATTGACAAAATGTTTTTAACTAAAAATTTTGTTAATTCAACTAGATATTTGTTAGATCAATAAAATAATTTTCCAATGAAAGATTCAACAAAACTTTTACTTGAAGTTTATTAGCTAATTTTTTTGCAGTATACATACACTACATATTATATACAATAAAACATTATAAATATCACTAAACCTCGAGTATAACCACTATATGTAAACTTTCCTGTTGAAAATGACTGGAATGGAATCCACGTGGAAATCTAGATAAAATCCTCGTAAAAAAAGATATTGGTCAATAGGGTCATCACCATTATTATTACTTTTTTTTTCATTTAATGTATCATATAATTATATACACATATAATAAAAAAAAAAATACGAATAGGAGTTTAAAAATCGTAACCAAGCAAAAGACAAGGAAGTAATTACCTACGGTCTCAGCGCAGTAAACAGCGAAAAGGAGATGCCCGACGCTCGCGGGGGGTCGAGAGCTCGAAGCGATTCTCGGTGCGCGTGATGGAGGCGATGCGGGCGCTCCAGCGCCAGAAGGAGTCCCAGTCGAAAGGCTGCGGGGGGCCGGCCTGCTCCAGCGTCTGCGAGATCGTCGACTACGTCGCCGAGAACTTCCGCGCCGACGGCGATCTTGACGCCCAGGTGCGCACCGCCCTCAAGCGGACCTGCACCCAGGGGTTGGTCTTCACACCCTCGATATTTCGATGACAGTGTTTTTTATATTTTTTTATATTTTTTAACAACCGGCGTTTTATCCGATTTTGGCCAGAATTTTTGGAAGACTGGGGGATCTAGTCGCGATTTTACAAGTCCAGATTATTATATGTAGATTTATACGTGCACTGAAAAAAAGATATTAGTAATTTCTACAAAATATTTTTTAAGGAGTTATAAATATACATATACTTATAAAAAATATTTATAAAAAATAGATACACTTAAAAAAAAATTGGTAATTTTAGATAAATATTTATTTCAATAGTACTTGTTAAATATTTCTTTAAAACGAAATTAATTTATTAGTTTCTAAATGAATTTCG
>JAWWEN010013454.1:0-22491 GCA_035582955.1 Sycophila texana | reverse complement strand
TAGAATAGAATAGAATAGAATAGAATAGAATAGAATAGAATAGAATAGAATAGAATAGAATAGAATAGAATAGAATAAAATAGAATAGAATAGAATAGAATAGAATACAATAGAATAGAATAGAAGAGAATAGAATAGAATAGAAGAGAATAGAATAGAATAGAATAGAAGATAATAGAATAGAATAGAATTGAATTGAAACCCTTTATTCTACCATACGGTAAAAAGTTATAAAATTATACAGACTTGTAAATAATATACATCACATTTAAATACATTTAAGAATAATTACATTGAAAAATTTTATATACATTTGTGCTTTCAACTAATTAGTGAGAGGGAGAGGGAGACAGATTCTGTAGTGCGATCTGAAGAGATTGACAAAAATTTGTTTAAATAATCAATAACACCTTCAAATAATGTATAAAAATAAAATAAACTTTTGAAAAGCTAAATGATCAATTTATGCTCATCTATCGAAAAGTATCGAGGGAGAATAGAAAAAGAAATTAGAAAACTAGGTAGAGAGAACAAATTAATTGAATAAAATTTTTTAAGCTCTTGCTTTATGAGTACAGTTTGTATTAAGTTTGTATTAAAATAAAATGAAATGATAATCATAATCGGTAACTTAAATTGTATAAGATTTTTATATGACATTTTGTCAAACTTCTAAAAAACACATAATTGGCTGGTTTCAAAAATGTGATTGGCCACGTAAATCTGAACTTAATGTACACCTGAACTTTGTGTAAGCTTTAACTCCAACTTGATTTTAATTCTTTTACGCGGGAAGTTATAAAAAAATATCTTAAAGTGAGAAAGAAAGAGAGAGAAAGAGAGAGTAATAGAAATAAAGAGAGAGATTTGAGTACAATGGAGGTAAAGAGAGAGAAAAAAAAGATATTCATCTGCACGGGGATTTTTAAATGAGAAATGTGAAGTGAAGTAGTTGAAGGGAGGATGAGGGGTTGAATTAATATTATTAACGTCGCGAATTAAGTGCGCGTTGAAAAATTTTAATCGTTCAGCTTCAAGCGCGGCCCTTTTAAAAAATAATTGTCGACTGACGATTTTACGGTCATCCGATAAAGCGCAACTGCATCCAGCTGTGCAGTCGTTTTTATCTTTCTGATGTATATATTATATTAGCATAGTCATAAGTTTTGAACGCTTCGGGTATGCGTATGTGTAAATTTCTTATGTGTTATTTATTAATTTTAATTTATGCACAGTTATAAATGCCTCGGTGTCGCTTAATTTTGAACGTCGCTCCTTTGGAAATTATTAGCGAAAAATTGTACTTCTTATACCGGATGTAAATTTCAAACTGCGAAATCAATTTAGAATATTATGAAAATGTACGCGGCTAATGATGTATTGGCGTATTTATTAGATAAATGACTTTTCACATAAAATATCATTTTTCACTATTCATCGTAAGATATTATATTAAAAAAATATTAAGTGTTATAGAGAATATTCATTAATGCCTACTAAATCTGCTCTAACTATAATTTAAAAAAGAAATAATAATAATAATACTTGACTCATTACTCTACCGAGTATCCATATACAAATTCAAAAATACTGTAGATATGAATGTAAAATTCATGCGAATACTTTTTTACCGTATAGAACTTACAACAATAAATAAATATTCCCACACTGAGAAAAAAAAATCAATTCAAACAACAATCCGGGCTCATAAATACCAATAACTAATTTTTTCCTTTGATTTAACTGCAATTGAATTATGATCTAACGAAATTGATTTTCCTAATGAGACGTTTAATTGTTTCAACAGATACTTAATTATTTCAATAGATGTTAAATTATTTCAACAAAAATTTCGTTCAATGCAACGAAAAAGTGGCAGTCGTCCGTACACTGAAAAAAATTTAGTAATTTTAAATAAATGTTTACTTCAATAGTATAACTCGTTAAATATTTCTGTGAGTCAAAAAATAAATATTTCTTTAAAAACTGAATGGATTTATTTGTTTTAAATAAATTTAGTAGTTTAAAAAAAATATAATTACTTGATTCAAAGAAATATTTAACAAGTACTATTGAAGTAAATATTTATTTAAAATTACCAAAAATTTTTCTCTCGGTGTATTTATACGCGCGGATCATGGTTGCTTGAACTGAATTTTTTTCTCAGCGTCCTATATATATTCACATAAAACTCCATATGCCTATACATTCACATAAAACTCCATATGCCTTTATTTATTCATATTCCGAGGCTCTGCACAAGAGACGAGCGCAGCGCGATATAATGAAGCTCAGCATCAACCGAACCCATTCCCAAAGCCGTAAGATCCTCAAAACACAAATACACACACGCGCACACACACACACACACACACACACACACACACACACACACACACACACACACACACACACGTCAGGGAATAAGCATCTCTAACTCCGACGACGCGAAGGCAAACAGCCGAGGCTCGCGAGGCTCTAAGAGCGATTTGTCGTGCCCACGAAGGAAGAGCAGAGGAGGAGGAGGGCTACGTGTGTACACACAGGGGCTCGGAAGTTGGCGGGCACTTCCGCGCCGAGTCGAGAAGGCGCCCCGCAGGGCGAACAGGTTGGCCCGAGAGCAAACGCGCTGGAATCCCAAAGGGCCCCGGCGCGTCTCGGGCTCTCGGTCGGACGCGCCAGCCCCTCTCGGTGCATCCGCCGGGCGCGCCAGTTCGGCTAATGAGGTGACGTCGTGGGCGTCCGACGTCGGCGCGCAAAGCCCGCGGAATGCGCGTTACGCGCCTTATGGTATACCGTCCGTCGCCTCCGACGAAAAAAAAAGGGACGTTTCGAAGAACGCATATTTTAATTTGCCATTTTTATAGAGCTCTGAACTATGCAGTCGTATAAAGCAAAAAACGTCCGTAACTGCGAAAAATTCGAAGATGCCCTTACAAAAGTAAACTACTGGACAAAACTACTGTAAGAACTACTGCAAACTACTGAAAACTACTGATGAATTACTTGATTCCAATAGTAAATTGGCAACTACTGCCCATATCTCAAAGAATTCCTAAGTAGTTTGCAAGTATAGTTTACCTGCAATAGTTAGTCAGTAGTCGCCAATTTTTTACTATTAAAAATATGTGATCCATCAGCAGTTCACCAGTAGTTCACCAGTTGCTTATCCAATAGTTTTGATAGTAGTTTTGCCAGTAGTTTATTTTTGAAAGGGTGAGATTGTTAGATATTCTAATATTTTTAATATTTGTATCTATTTAAATTCGTCAAGACAAATAAACAGTTATCAATGTTATATATGAGAATATTTGATATTTAACCTAACTTCTATACCACGTACAAGCATACAATTTTCAAACTTTAAACTGAATTTGTCGTGAATGACACATTTTGAAGTTATGGATGTTTTTTGCTTCTGACGGCAGTAAAGTAATATAAGTTCTTCAAAAACTTGATAAACTTAGGGTACCATACAAACGATATTACTAGTTTATCAGCTTCTGGAATAGTTTACTTTCCTCTAGTGGTTTGAAAATGGCAAATTAAAATCGGTTTTTTTTTTTAAATGTGTTTTTGTTCGTTAGAATCGACGGTACGATGCGACCTTATCTTTTCTACCATTTTTTATCGTTCTTATTTTTTCTACTTCTTTTAAAATCGAAACGTTGAAGTTTTAAGTGATTTTGTAAATATTTGTTACTTTTGTGAGCATTATTTGTTAAATAGTGGATATAAATACTGTCGCCTTTAACAAAGAAACATGTGAATCAAACAAGGCTTATTTTCATGTGCTTTTTTTAGGAAAACTAAAAAATAAAAAGAAAATAAGAAAATGAGCATTAAATTGGTTAGAGTTTTAGAGTGAAATGGAGTTGAGTAATTTTTTCACTCAAATATAGAGTGAACGGGTAGACCAAAAGTTCAAAAGCTATATAAAATCCTACTTTATTAGAGGTGAAATTAAGTCATTATACTCGTGTAAAATGATTATTTCACTCCATCACGAGAATAAATTTTAAATTTCACTCTATGAATTAATTAATTTAACTCTAGAATAATTACTCTAAAATAAGAGTGAAATTTCACTCTAGTCGTTTTAGCGTGAGAAGAGCGTACGCATATGCGATCTTCGATTCGAGAAACAAAGAAATCCTGCAGCGCCGCAATTACTCGCACATACTAGTGTCACGCGGCGAAACTCTGACTATAATGCCAGATCTTTGCGCTGCGCTGCGCCTTATGCAGGCTCTTCCGCCTCGGCGCCCCAGTGAAAACCAAACAAACGCTTGCGGGTGCAGGTTATTCTTTTTATAAGCATACGCGCCGGTGAAAGTCGCGAGAATTAAACAATAATGAATCTCGCCGCGCGTTCCCCTGGACGTTTCCGGGAGAATACGCTTATGGAGCAGCAGCGTTTCTTCTGCTATGGTCGTCGTGAAAATGGCCCTTAATCGAGTTTTTATTATTGACGATTTTTTGTTTTTTAAATACTTTCACGATTTCTTTTGAGCAGCCTCGAGGTGTACAAAGTCGCCGTCAGGAAATTGTACGGTAATGAAGATATACGAGCAGAAAAATTTCAAGCCGTAATCCTTGTAATTACAACGAAGTTTAAATTGTGATTTCGAAATCGAAAGTTTTCAATTAAATTAAGAGTCTGGATAAGAAAGTGAGTTGAAAAATTTAATCAGTCTGAGTTTGTCAAACGTGTATTGTCTGTTTAAATCTTATTTCATTTAAAAGTTTACGTTTATAATTTAACGTAATTTGAGTATTCGATGTAAATTACGTATAATGGGATCTACACACTATACAAGTACGAAGTAATTGCAAAGTTTCTTCGATCTTTTTAATTACGTTGTTTCAAAGAAATTACAAATATTGTTATACAATGAAATACATGTTTTATATAAATTTAAGAAAATGCCGGTCTGCACTTTAGATTTTACATGAAATATCCTAATCGGTCATTAAATAAACTTGAAATAAAAAATCTATAAATTCTCTTATCTTTAATAGGCAAATAGATCATTTTTTTTTTGTCAATTTAATTTTAATTCAATTTCATCTCGTTCATTCATCATGATAATAATAATTCAATGGGAACGCTAATAACGCAAATCGTTAAGAAAATAAAAAACACGCGACACTTATGTACTTACAATGGCAGGAGTGATTGAGCATTTCATTTTAGCGGAATTCACTTTAATGCTCCGGCATCTAGATAATGGCCAATTTCGATCGTTCTTATATATACATGCAAAAGCCGTAGGCGCAAATGTACGGCGTGCAAGTCTCCGTGGCGGTCGACGAGGGAGAAAAAAGGAAGCTTGGAATTGTGCCAGGGGACATAAAGTCCTTTTCTTAAGCTGGCATAGTTTGCCTATCATTACTCGTCGAATTTAATGGTCCGCTCGAAAATTCCCCACCCCACCCTGGCAACGCGCAGTTTTACTCCCATTCGCGTATAGGCCTTTTATCTAAACGACTTCGGTGCCGCGCGCATACGTTCCCCCGGACATTTTGAGAAAATTAAAAACTTTACGCTGGTAGCAGTGACGATTTTACCGGCGTTTCATTTTATTACGCGGTTAATTGGATTTATAAAGCGTGCCAATGGGTTTTCTTTTTTCTTTTTTTAACGAAGTTTGCACAATGAGGCTGTCTTTTATTACTTACTTTTTCACTTCGCGTGTATCATGAAAGTAAAATTACCATCAATTTGGTACATTTTACTTGCTCACTTTAGTAAATTGATTTATTGCAGATTCATTAATGAATAAATAGCATACAGAGAAAAATTCCGTACTAAAAATTGCAATAATCAATTTTGATGTCTGCATAGACTAACATTATTGGAAAAATTACTAATAGTCTCGTATAAAGTTTACAAGAGCTATAGCAAAGTTTGTTAGAGTTACATTATCTTTGAAAAAAAAAAAATAGAAAATTTTAGAAGAATTTATATCATCAGTCTGTAATATTTTTCTTTTGTATTTTAGTAAATTTTTCTCCGTGTAATAATGTTATAAATAGTTTCATCAGTATAAATATCTGTGACTGTTTTATTGTTGAAAGGACACTATTGTTATGAAATTGTAGACCTAAAGGTAAAGTAATAAAAATCGTCAAAAGCTTTAATAAACACCATGACTCGAAACAATAATCGCTCTTTATTATAATAACAATCAAATAAATTATCTTCCACGAGCTTGTACAAACAAATAAAATAAAATTTACCAATAAATTAAAGAATCAAAACGATATTTCAATTGTTAATTAACAAATTTTTCAGTTAAAAAATCAAGTTACTAAAACAATTCATACAATTTATGTAAAACAAAAATTTTAATTAAAAAAAAAAAGCAGTATGAATTATTCGATCCAACGGTTTCGCACCAACGACGCGGAGTAATTCCGTCGCGATGATTAAGCGTACACAGAACAGAATAAATAAGCGACGAGTTTCATCAATAATGAGAGTTAACGTACAGCGAAAGGTCCCGACAACATGATGAAGCAAAGCGGCCTCGCGCAATCATTACCTCATCGACTCAATTTGCACTCCAAGCGCAGCGAGCAAATCCAGCCGATACACACCGAGCAAAAGAATATACAGACAAGAGAGATAAAAAGCTCGCGGCTTTCAGCCGCCGCAACCCCACGATTTTATACCAATTTACCTTTCATCGGTGAAAAAAAAAGAGACACTCTGGAGAGCCCTTCTTGTTTTTATTAGAGATTACACGCTAAATCCGCTAGAGTGAAATGGAGTTAAATTTGACTCCAATGGAGTCAAGTTTTCACTCGAAGTTTAGATTGCAATTATAACTCTCTCAATTAGGGTGAAGTATAGAGTAATTTCTTCGCTAAAAGGTATATAAAGTGCATACTATAATCTGAAAAATCCTATCTCTATCAGAGGGTAATTAATTAAGTCATTCTACACGTGTAAGTGTAAGTGATTATTTCACTCCACTAAAGTCCATTATCCATTATACAAATTGAGCATTCGAGATTTCGATCTTTTGTTCGAAAATCTCGAAATGATTTTGAATTTTCGAGAAAAAAAAACAAAATTTTAATTGTTTTTCTTTCAACTAGTTAGATTGAGCGCACTATAGTAAATTTCAAATTTAACTGTATATAAATGAATATCTAAAAAAAAGAGTGAAATTTTACTCTAGCTATTTGAGCGCGTGTACAGGAGATATCCCGAGGGGGAGGAAAAAAACGAGGGGTGCGCTTGCGAGCGATCGATAATTAGCGAGCGAAGCGCGGCCCAGTTTCTCGGGGCTGCTCAGTGGGTCAGACGGACTGGGAAAGGCGCGAGCCTCTCTCGCGCGGAGGGGCTTTTCGAGGTTTACAGGCGGTCGTGACTCCCCGGGATAAAAGTCGTCGCCGAGCGCCAATCGACGGATAACCGATCGCTCACGATTTTCCCGCGAGCGCTTGCCTATATGTGTATCTCTGCGAGCTGTTATAGCGCGGCGGGCCACTTTCGCGCGGCGGACCACTCGCCCCGGCACTTAGGCTTCGACGTGTAGGTCAAGCGACTTCGAGATAAAAGTTTTTATGCCTAGCACATTTGTCAATATGCAGGAAATTTTTTTTCTTTTTTTTTTTAAAGAGACATTTTTTTGTGTTGGTAATTTTTAAGAGAAAAGCTAGATTTACGTTTACAGATTTTGTATAAATTGTACAAAATGTTTTTATAACTTTTACGAGGGAATGTTACTTCATTTTTATAATTATATATTTATTTGATTTGTTTTTCTTCCTACCGGAGGGAGAAATTAATTTAATTTAATTAATTTCTATAGAAAGTTTTTTGGTTTACTTGTAAGACAGAAGCTAGCGATCAACCAGAATTTAAGTTATTTACATAGATTATTTATAAATTTTGCAAAATGTATAATTTCTATGAGAGAATGTTACTTAATTTTTATTTATTTATTTATTTGATGTTTTTCTTTCTATATACCGAAGGAATGTATTGATTTCCATTTTTAATGGATTTCCAGAAGCATTTATTATAAATTTAATTCGAGGCTATACACAACAATAAGGAAAACAAACAATAGAACGATAATTTAGAAAAATGTAAATTCAAAGATTGAAATTAAAAAATCGCGAAATGTAATCCGAAAGATCTGCATGTCGATGGGTAACCCATCATTAGCAGATGTATTACGAAATCAAATATATTTCGCGCCTACTTTCATGATTCACACCTCCATCTCTTCAATGAAACGATCGCGAGTTTCATCGACGGTATTCTTTGTGGTTTCACGAAAATCGGACGAAGAGGATTCTTCAAGCGATGCGATCGGCCGATGTACCCTTTTCCATGTGCATTCTCTAAGAACTTTTAAATTTCACAAGCATTAAGTTTTACTGTTTAAGACACTGCTTAGTAAAATTATTTATATAATTTGCAAAAAGAATTTTTTTTTTTTTTTTAGTCAAATAATTTATATATAAATACATACACGTTGATGTGAAAGTACTTTAGTTTGGACTCTTAGATATACATACCTGTAACAGAAAAAAATGTACAAATTTATATTTTAGTTTATTTGATAATATAGTCGTATAGTAGTATAGTAATTAAGTATAAATCGCTGGTGTGTAAATTATAAAGAGAAAGGGTATAATCAAAAGGCTCATTATTTCAAATTCAATTTATTATCAAGCATATAACGTTGGATACAATGCATCTTAATGACGTACTATCAAACTAAAGTAATCGAACCGCTTGACAAACTAAAGCTTTTCATCAAGCAGGTGGGGTATCTTCCTTGGATCGATATCAAGTACTAATCAAAGTTAGATACAAGTTAGCTATACATTAACCGCGAATTGTGCAGTACACTGACTAAAAATACACAAAGTACATTATTTGAATAACTTAATCTACTACAACAGGCACTTTAATAATTAATTAACTTATTTATATTTATTTACTTTTAACGTGTGCAAAAGATTTTATAGAGTAATTCTAAACTAAGAATAAAAACACTTAAAACAACTCGATCGGAAAAAACGATCGAAACTCAATCAGAGAATTTTTTTTCTCGATTGACGAACTTCATCCCATGTTCTTTGTTTCTTTGAATACTGCAATAATTCAAGGGTCGTATTTTAAAATCGTATACCTTATTGATCCGTAATAATAAAATAATTTCATTTTTTTGTACTCAAAATCATTCTCACTCATAGTTCAAGAAACCCTTAAATTAATCATTTTTTTCTAACGACCGTACTTTCGAATCTTTTCTCTCAGTTGCGTCTATTACCCGCTCAAAGGCATCCCTGTAATTTGTTGGCCACTGTTCGCGGGGTATCATCATTTTTCTCATTTTCAATAAAAATGGGGTCGTTCGTCGTCTGTCGGGCACAAATAAAATTTTTTTTTATAGACGCATCCGATAATGCAGCAGCGAAGCGACGAGAGTTTTTAACGTACCATAAACTTTGTCTCTTCGGCGGCGAATTGCAGCAGTATAAGTTTGTAAGAGCCGTCATTTACGAATTCCGTCAAAGTAGTAAAAGGCAAATTTACTTTCAAAGTCGTTAGGTGACTGAACACAACTGCCGAGTAAACAAATACGATTAGCATTTGAGAGTAGAGCACCGATATCAGCATTATTCTTGATGACACTCTCTGGAAATCTCTTCGTTAGCAATATAATAGACGTAAAAGAAGTACTTGTCGATTAATATGATATTAACATTTTCTTTTTATGTAACGAGGGTAACTCATCTGGTGATCCTTGCTGACAATAAATTCCCTATACGTTTATTAACGTTTCTGTAAAGTAATTTTTAATGTACCTTTTCGAATTTTGTTGCTATTAACAATAATGCAGTAGATAATACTGGAAGTGTGACTATTATGATCCATCGTTTTGGATTAAAAACCTGAATTAAAGATTTATTTAAGGGATCTCAAATAAAAATTTTGTAAACAAAACTATTTTAATTCGTACCATACAATATTCAGTAGATAATGCTGCAAGTGTGACTACTATGATCCATCGTTTTGAGTTAAAAATCTGAATTAAATGTTTATTTAAGGGATCTCTAATAAAACTTTTGTAAACAAAACTATTTTAATTCGTACCATACAATATGCAGTAGATAATGCTGCAAATGTGACTACTATGATCCATCGTTTTGAGTTAAAAATCTGAATTAAAGATTTATTTAAGGGATCTCTAATAAAACTTTTATAAACAAAACTATTTTAATTCGTACCATTACGCATATGTTAGGTTTAAGACTCGAGGACTTAAATTCCCTGATGTAAAACCAGTTAAACCCAGAGTAAAGTCGAAGTTGACTAATCTATCCTCCGTTATTTTGAACAGTGCTAAAGATGTGTTAACATTGCCATCGGCTATTTCGCCCAGTACTCCTGTCTATTTTTTCATCGCTGGATCAAATTTCCCATAGGACAGTTGAAGTTCCGTCAACTTAACAGTGAACTTCATATTTCCGATCAACTCCAGCATTATATTATGTCTTGATAAACATCGGTATTTTTCACTCGTACATTTTCCATTGTTATACGTATCACCGCATTCTATAAAATACAAAAAAAAAAAAAATTTCTAATAAAGAAACATTTGTATTCAAGCTCATCGAAGCTTTAAAGCTTTTAAAATGACATCAACTCAAATAAATTTGGTCTCGGCTAATCGTATATCCATACCACCGAAGTCACTTTTTCTCTGGTAGAAATTCTTTCTAGTAAAAATAATTTCTAATAAAGAAACATTTGTATTCAAACTCATCGAAGCTTTAAAGCTTTTAAAACGGCATCCATTCAAATAACTTTGGTCTCGGCTAATCGTATATCCATACCACCGAAGTCACTTTTTCTCTGGTAGAAATTCTTTTGAGTCCTGAGTATCAATCCTCGTTCAGGAATCCAATCCATTAACCAGTCGCTTCGGATTCTTTTCGAATCGAGCGAATAGCATCGCACCAATATTTTCACCCCCAAATCTAAATTCAACGAGTTATCATTCGGGCTTAAACAAAAATGTTTCATTGCCTCCGTGGGTTTGGCCGAAAAGGCCCAAGAACCAGTGGTGAAAGTGCAGGCTCGCGCCTTTGGCAAAAATTTGAAAATTCCACAGATTTTCCACGCTCGTAATGGCCACAACGAACAACTGCTTCGAGTGTTTCGAAACGGTTTTGTAGTATTTCATACTTAAATCCGATAGTTTCACGACTTGCGAAAAGACTTTCTCATGCGATAATGGCCTCAAAGTATTGATCAACTCTCCATCTGGAAATAAATCTTTGAAGTCGGAAATTATTTTCAGCGGCAGTAATTAATTTTCTGCAAAAGAAATGGGCTGCACTCGTAAAAAAATATAAAATCCAACTTACTTTCTTCCTGATCGTCGTAAATAATGAATAAACCTTTCGCTGCGTAATACTCTTTGATATCGAGTATCATAGAAATTTCGAGTATACTTTCTACCTTTCAAATGGCAGGACGAACAGTCAAATAAACAAAATAATAAGTATATTAAGTGAAACAAATTTTTTCTCAAAAGGCCACTTCTAATCCAACGAACCATGATTCTTATTATTTGTCTCAAAAAATCAGAATCAAAATGCCCTCATATTTTTTCAAATTGAACGATCAACAAACACTTAAACGTCATTAAATATCTATAAGCGTTTCATGTATAATTAATACACTACTTGCATTTCAAATAACAACACACGCACATCAATCAACGGTCACTAATTACCACTTACTTTTCAGAATAATTAAAATATCCCCCATTTAATTTACTTTGTTTGTTTATCACCGGAGGGTGAAAAGCATAGGATTTTTTTTTTTAAATAACACGCGCAACAACGAAGCAATCAGAGCGTACTTAAACGATAATCGTCGTCGAAAGTCCCGCTGATTTCTATTTTACTCGAGAAATTTTCATTTCGAGCGGACGTACGGACACGCGAGGACAATATTTCCCTCACGCAATGCAATAAAGACGCTGGCGAAGGAGGCGAGCCAACTTCCGCCTCATAACTCAGTCGCCAAGTGAGATCTCGCCGAAAAAGCGGGTTAACCCTTCGACGAATCGACGTTAATCTCTTATGCCGTTTTTTTTTACTTTTTTTTTAGCGAACTTTCTCCGTCGATCTCGTCTTTCACTGACGATATACTCATTTTTCAATTCGCGGAGTTTCGAGACGATCGATAATTTTTTATAATTTTTTTATGTGCGCTTTCAGTGCTCAAAGTAGCATCGTGTTTCATTCATCACGCACGAAAGTGACGTACATCGTCCTGATGATATACCTGTATTATAATCATTGTCTATAAAGGATAATTTAGTAGACTGCTTTAATTTTTTTTTTTTTTTTTTTAACAGGACGTCAAATAAAACATAAGGGATCAAAGAAGAATTTTAAATTTCGCGCCTGTTATCGAAGCTGACACCGAAAAAGGCATCCTACGTTACTACAGTGATACTGTATATTGCCAAATTCATCTCATTTATGATTATCAAACTACACTAATTTTATATTTATACATTTCTCGTTTCAAATTTTTAAATAATATAACGTCCGTGTACCATTACAGAATTATTGCAGTCGCACTGAAAATTTTTCATCATTTAATTCACAATCTCATATATACTACAGGAATTTTATATATTATTTAATTTTTTTCGTTTAGGTATCTGACCCCATATAAATGCTAATCTTGTATAGTATCACCAGCGAGAAGATTTCCATATATGAACATATTTAGGACCGTAGAAACGTTAGCCAGGCGTGGGAGAAAAACGAAAGGAACGCGTGTCCCGAGCACACGCGTGTATAAACGCTCGTACATTTTCTAATATCACTCACATCGTGGGACATAGTCGCGTGTAATAATGTGGAGAAATATCGCCGGGTTATGACCATTTGCGGGCTTTTATGTAAACATTATGTGGCCGCGACCTGATCGTTTACTTTTATACGATTTAAAGTGCAGTTTAATTAAGTTAAAACAGTCGCGACTTTTAAAAGAGTATATAACTTCGTAAAATGGCTTTTAGATGGCTTGATTAGATAAGGTATCATTATCACCGTAAATTAGGTGCAGGATTTGTGTACATGCAACGCTAATTATATCGAGTGATGGCTTATTAAAATGTATTCGGGTATATATAGTGTTTTTTATATTTAACTTTGAATCTCCGTTTTTTTTTTTTTTTAATAAAAAAAAAGATTATATTCGTAATGGATGTTTTTAGTGCTCGAGTACCCTTGAATTAAAATCAATGATAATGGAGTTTTAAAGAATCCGTCTATTTAATTTTTTTTTTATATAAGTAGCGTATCACTAATAAATGGACGTATGCATCGATATCTATAATCTAAAACTATATTGTACAGACATAAAAAAAGTTCGAAATATTTTGAATCAATATGTATAAGTTTTATAGGCTCTTATAAATAAATGTGTTTATGATTATAAAAGAAATCTGTTTTAAAAAAAAAGTGCGGCTTTCCCGAATACCTTTAAAATGCAACAAAGAAATTTTTAGTAAATTCTTCAATTGTCATTACTAAAGTATCTTAAAATTAAAAAAAAAAACAATATTCTCTGCAGATGTGTGAGAGTATCCATGTGTACTTAAATGATATCGAATGCTGTATACATGTGTTATAAAAAAAAAAAAAAAAACAATTAAAACATCTGCCAATTTTTTTTTTAATATTAATATTTAAAATAGAGAAAACATTTCAAAAAGTGATAAATGACCATTCTTGATACATGATCCTTAAACCACCCAAATAGGAGTAAAAAACGACGACAACAGATCCCCCACACTTTCCAATAAAAAAAAAAAAGAGTTAAAATGGGACGTAGCCAAAACACCGAACAACACAAAAACGATCGATAATAAAACTAACTCATCCCGTCAACTCGCTCAATTAGCCATATCCATCAAAGCAAAACGAAGCGCAGCGTTCCATCATCGCGCTCATAAAGACACCCGCACGTCCCACACCTCGTTGGTTCCCAAATTACCACGAGACACCTACGGTCCATGTGGTCTCTCCTCCTCATCCTTCTTTTTTTTTTCACTCAAGCCGTTCATTCGTCGAATTCGAGCAACACTCGCAGTCTCCCTTCTCCTCTCTCTCTCTTTCTCTCTGTTCGCGGCGCTCATAACGGTCGCCGCCGTCTCTGGCCTCCTTTCGGCTGCAGCCGCGAGGGATCGTCGGCCTTTCGATTCTCATAACTGTACATGCCCCCCGGGACACACGCGCGCGACGCCGAAAAACACGCGGCATACACACAAGAAACCGACGCACCGGCTCCTCGTACGGTATATCATCGCGCGGCCCTTACGCCGAGGATCTCCTTCGGGTGTGCGCTTGACGCGCGGGTTCGGATCGGCTGCCTGCAGTGCAGTCGGCGGAGCTTCACTCCGCGATGGGTGAAAGTGACGATTTCGGCTGCGAGGAGGCGCCTACGGCCGGGAGTGAAAAATCTATAAGGATGCGGTCGATGATCGCCTCCATCTGGTGCGGCTTTTCTGGTCGCGCGAAATCGGTTCGGGAGAAAGCACAATCGGTATATACCGACGATTTACGATGATAGATACGGTAAAACGAACTTTTTTTTCTTTCTGGTTCATTGTATTTTCTCTTGAATTTTTTGTTTGTTTTGTTTTCGACGGCGAAATTGATGTTTCTATCATCATCGCGTGCTGTATATATAAGAAAGTTTCGTGTGCTTCTCGTGACATAAGGGGAAAAAATGTTTCTGAAAGATTGATGTAGTTTATATGGGACGTCGGTGCGGCTGTTTAAGAGCTAATGGGGGTCGTTAAGACGCTTAGTTCGCGACGTGTAACGTTTAGATTGGATCTGGTAGGAGAGAAGCGATTTTCCAGGACAAAGCTGTCGCGGCACCGGAGATCCTTGCAGCATTTCGACCCTGATATCAGAGGCGCGAACAGGAAATTCACGTTTCATGTCTTCGGGGCTCTCGCTCCAGTAACGTCAATCCGCTTGGCTTTGCACTTTTGCCTTTCTTCCTCCGCCTTTTTCCTTTTCATTTCCTCGTGTCGTGCTTTGTGCGCCGTATCCAGAAGTCGCAGAGGCCGTCGTTCACGGAGAAGAGGAAGTTAAAGTTCGCTTTATCGGAGGGGGAAATAATTGTTATATAAACGAGATTTTATAGTTTTAAAATATTTTCCGCGTGATTTACAATAATGCATTTGCGTCACGTTTATAATTTTTTTTGTATGTGGAAATAAAAACAATCGTAAATTTAAACTCATGACTAATGCATATAACGGATGTCATTGAAAAATAAACAGTGACTAAAATATTATATACATTAAAGTTGCGCGTATAAAAACAAAGTTGATTTACGCATACGTTCGTATGAAACATTTATATAAAACAGCAATAAAAAAAAAAAAAAAAAAGAAAGAAAGATATTAAAACAGTCGTCGTAATTTTTAATTATTAAAGAAAGTTGCTATTTACTAAGTATATTTAAACTACATAGATATACCCACTTTAATCTTTATATTAAAGTAGTATATCTATATTGACGTTCTAAAAATTCTAGCGTGCCTCTATCGAAATTTTAGCCTGCAATCTGCACCCGCCTGCATGGAAAATTAAACTGTCACGTATAGCGACGGATGAAAAGAGAGCAGAAAAGCTATTAATCTGCCCGCTGCATGTTGGAGTTTCTGCTTCTGCGTCGTGTACACATAACCCATAATTTTTCGCGAAATTGATTCGCTCTCCTTCAATCTCGGAGGTCGCGCGATTTCTTCAATGTTGCTCTCCCACCGAGTGGCCTAAGTATCGGCGAAAAATCTTTTAATCAGCTTTCTGCAGGCTTGAGCCTTCGATTAGCTCTCGGCCCGCGATAACCCGGAGCCCAGATATAGTTTGACGTTCAATTTCCATTAGAGATCGTATACCGATATGAAATTCACTTTGCCAAAGTCCAATCGAAATTTCTGCCTTTCAACGTAAATTTTAAATCTATATACCCGTACTGATATAGACGATTTAATACCCTACACCTATTAACGCGACATGTACAAAAAATGTGTACTATTCATTTAGATATGTATATATATGTATATATGTATATAAAGATCAAAGTAAGATGTTTATATTAAAAATCTAAGAAATATGTATAAACATTAAATTTTATCCGTTTTAAAAAGAAGCCGATGTCAATAATTCCAGTAGAATCGTCAAAGCTCATTTTTACCGCAAAAACTCGTTTCCATAATCCAATCGGCTTTTAGCTCGATCGAGCGAAAAGAATCGCTTTTAATTCTCGCGCGTCGCGCTCGTAACAGTAGTAAGAGTTTCACGGTGCCGGCGAGTCGTCGCGCCGATGTTGACCGGCCCTTGCGGCTCGCTCTTTTTTTTTCTTTCATTTTTTTCTTCTTCATCGAACACCCGTGAGACCGGAAATTCCACTTGCAAAAGCGACCGCCCGCTCCGAAGACGACACGCCGAAGTGGAAAAACCAGCGGGTTCAACCGCGATATGGCGTCGGTCCCCAGTGGCCGTTTCAGAGGAGTCGACAGGAGGAAGCGGAAATTAGCGGAGGCTGGCTTAAAAATGCCTCGCTGTAATGAAGAGTCATACGGAGAAATATGCAAAACCGCCTTTTTCGCGGATACCTATATCTTCGAGGTTTATGGGTCTGTGGAGAGACGATAAGCGCCGGCTTTTTTTTAAACTTATTGAGGAAATCGGAGAATTTGTGTAATGTAATTATAAGTGCTGATGGCTCGGTATACTCGAAATTAATTAGAAAGTGAAATATGTAATGGTAATTAAAATCGTTTTATAAAATGGTTTTTAAAAAAATTATCAATGAATCCTTCTTTTTTTTTATGTAATTATCACTCGTATCGACCAAAAAAAAAAATATTATCATTTTATTGTACACTTTTTGTATACATTTGATAAAAGTTTTAAAAGTTTGTAAGCTCGTCAAAACGATTAAATAAATAAATATTTCATTTTTTTGGTAGATTTCATTGATTGAATTATTATCAACGAATAAAAAATGAAACACGTATAAGTTTACGAGGAGTCATGAAACATACAAGTTTCCTCCGATAAATGGATATACAATTTTTTTCACGTGCTTTTTTTTTATACAAGAGATACGACATGCCGTCGCTTCTATCGAAGAAAAGCACATTTCACTTTAATGTGCTTTTCTTCGCGGGGATCTCGCGAAATGTATTTTTCCTCGTCGTATGTTCTTTTTTCTACCTTATGAATGAAATGTGACACGAGCTACCCTCAACATTACTTTTTTTACTGTATATATTATTCACTTGCAAATTGACACGAACTTTATTTCTTTAAACGAACGTTACTAAATTAGTCATACATTTTTTAGAGTATATAGTACAATTTTGTTAAACTTAAGTAAAATTTACTGTAAATCAGGCAAATTTTACTAAACTTTAAAGTAAAATTTTTTATTTGTCGAGTCTATCCCTGCATTTAAAAACAGTATAGTAATTTTTACTAAAACATTTCTCTCAGTGCTCAAAACATGCCGAGCATTATTTACCCATCATTAAAAGAAGAGCAAACACACACACACACACACGACTCTTAAATAAATAAAGTATAAAAGCGGAAGCAAAGTCACAGCCGCACGCCTCATCATCCAATCAAACGAAACCATCAAGAGCCAGAAGACGAAGAAAAAAAAACACAAACTTAGCACGAACTCAGCGAATCTCGAATAACGGCGCAATCAACGAAAGTCCAGACTTGGCGTAGTGTAGCGAGAAGTCACTCTCTCGTCGGTGAAATGTAAATCCCCGACGACGCTCGTCGCTCTCGCCGTCAGGTGCGACTCCTCCGCGTCGGCTTAATTCGACCGAGTGTTTATCTAAGCCGGCTCTCGCGGCGGGAAAGCGCCGGAGCCGCTGATGCGATATGCACAATGCGCGATGCACTCGCGTAATAACCCGCGGGAAGTAGGAGAGAGAGAGAGAAAAGACAAAACTCGCGATGAGGCGAAAGTTTTTTCCGTTTAGTGCTTGACTCGCGCGCGAGATCCATCGACTTTTTTTTTCTCACACTCGGCTAATTCGATCTGATCGGCAATGGAATGTTAATTGCGCGTGCAGGCGAGTAAGGCGAGTGCATTTTTGATATTATATTGTGTGTATAGTTTTGAGAGGATCGTGAAAGTTTGATGTGTATTCACTTCGTGTGGAACTGCTTTGATGTTATAATATTGCGTTGATTATGGAAAATTATAAGGTTTCACTGGCTTGTTTGGCTATAGTTTAATCGAGATTGAATTAATTTTATTGCACCTTTTGCTCTGTTAGTAATTATGATAACAGTTTTTTTTGTTAATAATGAATTAATTATTTTGTTTTTAAATATTATTTGTTACAATTGAAGTAAATATTCGATACTTTGGAAAACTCCTTAGAGTATAACGTTTAAAATATTTTATTTATCTACTTTTTTTAAGTAAAAAATTTGAAAAATATTTATAAGTTTATTTAAAGCATGTCCATAAGGAAAGTGCAGTTTCTCTTTTTCTTTTATAATTGATTAAATGAATTTTGATTATCTGACTAGCAGTAGAGCTTAGAGATATAACTGCGGAAATCATAGTTTATGGATACGTTAAACCAGTAGTAATTGATAATCCTATCGAGGATCTAAATAAAAAATTAAAACTCCTCCGATAACAAAATAGATAGTCTCTAACTAAATGCACTTAATTAATGAGTTTACAATAATAATAGTAGAAATCGTATCTATATTTTTTACTATTTCTTTTGTACATATATGTAATACGCGGATTATATATAAATACAAAACAAAATTATAAAAATACAGGATACATATTTTGAAATAACCATAAAAAAAAATATTTTGCAACGATCGTATACTTAAATCGAACAAATTAAAATCGACAAAATGAAGTTCGACAAAAAAAGTACATACCTACAATAATTAAATAGGTATAGAAAACTCGAATGATCTAAAATAATTAATTTCAATAACATTAATTCAAATAAAAATCTCTACATCAAAATTATTTAATTCATCCATTAGCGTCGCGGTTCATTAAAATTTATACTCAACATTCGCACACTCGATCAAATGAAAACCACTCAAAGAAGAATTCATTCGCATGCAAACAAAGAAAAAAGATAAAAAAAAATGGTTACGCACGACGAACGCATCCAGTTCAAATTCAAACTGCCCACTCAAATGAAAACCACTCAAAGAAGCATTCATTCGCAGGCAAAGAAAGAAAAAAGATAAAAAAAAAAAATGGTTACGCACGACGAACGCATCCAGTTCAAATTCAAACTGCCCGTCCCGCGAGAAGATCGCGGAAGATCTCTCTCCGCAGCCTCGTAAAAGTCGAGCCGCGAGAAAAGGAGGAAAAAAAAAGTGAAAAGGAGCTTGCGAGACCTAAGCCAACACGCGCGGGCGCGACGAGGGAGGCGCGCGCGAGATTGAGCGTCGATACCGAGGGAAGCGCGAAAAGGAGGAGCACGAGGGATCTCGGCAGCGATAAGTGCACCTGCTGCACTTCCCTGGACTGTGTATAAGAGGCCCGTTGCCTCGACGCGCGGACGTAACGGTGCGCGCCGAGCGCGTTATGAAAATCCCGCGACCGAGGCGCTTGGGACATTTTTCGTCGAGATTTCACGCACCTTTTTTCCGGGAGGAAGCGACATGCGTACACGCGTATGCTAATACTTACGTATGTATTTTTCTTTTTATTGTGTAGGTATGAGGAGATTTAAATCGAGTATATAGAGATAAGTTTGGTTTGATATTGCTGCGGGCTTAGAATCTGTCGGAAAGGATTTTAGTTTAACTTGATGGATGGTGCTTGAGTTTAGGTATCCTCTTTTTTTTGGATGAAGATGAAGATTTAATGTTTTTTTTTTTTTTTATTGGGTAACGTTGTAAATATAACTTTTTTAATAAAATGTATAAATTTATAAAAAGGGAATAATATTTAGAATACTTTATTCTATTTATAAACAGTCATTATAACGTAAGTTTACATATAAAAATCTAAAATTTAAAAAAAAAAAAGTAAAATAGTGCAAAAATGCATAAATATTTGTAAACTCGACTAACATAAATTCTTTTAAAACATACAACGTAAATGATAACATCGTACATTATCTAAACAGTATAAAAAACGAAAGGAAAACGAAATTTTTATACATTCGATTTCTCAGTCACTTTTGCCATTAACGAGGTACGATCTATATATGACTCAATTTAACTTCAGGTATTTATATCTGCAATAGTTAAAGAGAAATTATTATTATAATTACTCATAAATACTCGTTGGTAAAAGAAATTTGTTGACACACTAATTACTTGTAGACAGATTACGCGTCTAACATTTCGCAACCCATACATATATATATATATATATATGCAGTAATTCAAAATACACATCAAAATTCTATAAAAAAAATTCTGATTATTTTTACGAAAGCTAAATTTCGAGTGAAAGTCTTCGAAGAAACATTTCGAAAAACTTTTTGTCGAAGCCCACATATATATCGCGTAACCCAACAAAAAAACCGTAGACAACATTATGCACACATTAATGAACTTTCTGCATTAATTTCCATTCGATTAAAGCTCTCGATCTCGTACAAATATATGTACAACTCTGCCGCAGATAACGAAAATTTCACGCCTCAAACAAAAAACGTAAAAAATTACATAAACACACTTTCGCTGCTACACGAAAATTACTAGTATTACAAGTACATATATACAGGTACAGTATACAAGTATTACAAGTACACATATACAGGTATAGAATACAAGTATTACAAGTCCATATATACGCAGGTATAGTATACAAGTATTACAAGTACACATATACAGGTATAGAATACAAGTATTACAAGTCCATATATACAGGTATAGTATACAAGTATTTCAAGTTACATATACACAGGTATAGTATACTGGTATACCATACTTTTACAGATATAGTAAAATAAATCGCTCGGCGGTGTAACAACGACAGCGGCCGCGCGACTAATGCAAACATCGAGAGGATATTAGCGCAACAATCGTTGAGTGCAACGACACGACGCGCGGAAAATCATTAATTGCGCCTTACTGCAAGAGCGAATTTCATTTTACCCCCGCGGGGCGTTCGCTCGCCAAGGAGCGAGGGCCCCTCTTATGTACTCGCGCCGCGGCCCATTAATTCTCGTTATGCGCGCTAATTCCGGCGGAAGTCGGGGGCAGCGCGCGAAAAAATCCTCTACTCCGGTCGAAATTAGAAAATTAATCGAGGCAGCAGGCCTCCTTAGCGATTTGCATTCCGCGCGCGCGCGTCGCCGTAACGAGAAATGATCGGGCGGCCTGGGCGTAATCGGCGCCGATCGGCAATTCGAGTCGATGGACTAATCGACGGATTGCGGATGGTTAATGAGTGCAGGTTTTTAAGCCATTGCCAGTTAATTGCTTTATTAATGGAGGCGCAAGCTCCGAGAGATTACGCGGGAAATTTTTCTTTATTGAACTGCGGGATGTTCGGTATAAAATATCGATAGTTTTATTTATTTCATTTATTTATTTATTTATTTTGTTATTATTATTTTTTAATTTCGTATAAATTGCATGGTTTTGAAGTAATGCGATATTTTATTTGGGTACGTATAGGGACTAATTTGCACAAACTGGTGCATATCACATTTCAATAATATTTTAATGAAAAATACAGCGTGCATAAATTTAAGGAGCCTGTAAATCTGTGCAATTATTTAAATTAATATTAAGATGATTCCAGTTTCTTTATTAATTAATCTTTGACTATATATGCAGAGTAGTATCCGTAATTATTTTCGCAGGTTTTCAGTTTGAGGAATGCGACATGTCTGGACTCTATAATATTCTAATTAGAATTTATTTATAGTCTTTCTATAGAATAAAATAAAATAATTGACACTCGTCATAATATTTCTTAGAATCTAAATTTATTATTAAAGGAATTGCAGGTTAAAATTTACTTATACGATTTTCAACGTCACCACGTTGTAACAGGTTTATAAATAAGTTTATCAATAAGAAAATTAAATTACTCTGTATATAGTTTTTATTTTTAAAAAAGTCACAAGTAAACAATTCCAGATTAGACATTTAGAGCTGAACATTAATAGAAATAATAGTTAACAGAATTTTTTAATAAAAATTTCAACGTACATAAGTGATTATTAATTTAAATTGTGCAATTACTTTACTAAGCTTAAATTTTATTTAAATAATAGGTTAAATTGTCTATACATTTTACTCTTCAGAATTTAGAATCAAATCAAATATGACACTTCTAATTCGTCAGTACACTGAGAAAAAAATACTATTGAAACAACAGCCTCGCGCCGATAAATACGGACAACAGCCTTTTCGGTTGATTCA
>JAWWEN010013426.1:0-22505 GCA_035582955.1 Sycophila texana | reverse complement strand
TAATTCTCAATTTAACTAGAGATGCAGACATCTCTATGAGAAAGCATTGTGCCAGTGCAGTTGGCAGCGTTTTTATTATTTAATATAAATTAACATAAATTAGTACCTTTTCAGTTTACATCTGTTGTTATCAATCAATTTTCTTTTATTATTAAAATTTTATTATTGTACGGGCTCTTAATTTCCGTATTATGCTTAATAAATAATTAAAGAAATAAATTAAATTAAATTACAATTATAATTATAATTTAATTTAAAGCATGTAGCATATTGAACACAGAATGTTAAGGCAAATCCACTTTCTGAACAAACAAAGTAGCTTAACATTTGAATCGAAAATAAAAACACTGCAACGAATAGTATTTCCTCCGGTGTACACTACTATATCAATATAATATAAAATTAAAGTATCCCCGCGGTAATTTATACATTAAAAAATTAATAGTCAAACAAAATCTTAATATTCCGTTATGCTCGAAGGAGAAAAAATATGCACCTGCCGAGATTGCTCTCCGCGCCAATTTCGTCGGTTTTGTTTTCCACGAAGTGCGGCAATGGATTTTCAGCTCTCGCGGAACAGCGAACTCCGGTGACGTGTAACGCGGTTTCGTCCCGCATCGCCCGCTCATGGGATTTGCACAAAAGAGGCCGTCCCTCGACGTTCGAAGTGTTCGCACTGCTGCAAGTGTTTGAGTGGGAATTTTTTTTTGTCGAGAAGAGCGGAAACTCTGAATGGAGCCCTACGAAGAATGCCATTTTTTTCTTTTGGTTTCACTGCGCTTTGTTTGCCCTCACGATGTTTTTTTTCGCGCGCCAAGTTCACAGTTGGAGATTATTAAGTGACACTTTGCGGGAGACACTTTTCCAAGTTTTTAATTTGAAAGTTCGGGTTTACTTTTATATTCCTCGATTTTTACATTTGCAAACTGCATAATCATCCGTTTGCAGGGAAGTTGACTGGGAATTAAATTGTCTTTTATTGATGCTGCTTATATAGAGATAGTCTCGAATCAACATACGTTGATACATACTGCTTTTGACATAATAAGCACAGTTTTTAGTGGTAATGATTTTTTATCTTGATTAAAATGAATAATTTTTCGAAAATTGACCAGAGGGAAAAAGATTGAAGGTCAATTGGATTATTTTCAACTATTTTCAACATCATGCTACTTCAGAGCAGAAGAAATTTTTTATAGCGACAATCTTTTTTAAGATCTTTGTCTTTTTTTATATGAAAGACTACGATACAGCACCCTTTATCAAAATGACCCGAATTCAAAAGTTGCGCAAAGTAACTTAATTAACATTTTAGCGGATTTTATTACAAAAAATGATTATATTTTATTAAATGTTGACTGCATAGTTCCTTTAAAACAAAGTATAATAATGACTTACATTTTTTAAGCATATATTAATTAAATTGTCTATAAAATTATATATTATTAAAATGTTTGGAATTTGAAATTATCACAAAATATAAAAAAATTTAAAAATACCATTTGGCCAAAAAAATAAAGAATGATATTTAAAAAGTAAAAATCTTATTTATAAATTTTTACAATTATTTTTTGTCAGCCTTAAGAAAAAGAGAATATACAATTAACAGAGGTGAAGCTGTCTTCACACGCGCATACTGCACTCCCAATGACTCAAAACAAACTCTCTATCATCTTATCTTATAAAAACTATATTTTTATCATTGTTACAAGGCTGTCTCTATGAGACTCGAAGTAAAAGTGTGTAATCTTATATTTTCTATAAAAAAAAAAAAAATTAGAACAGGTCAGCCTCTGTGTTATATTTATTTTATTTTATTTTATTAAATAAACAAGAATATATCCTCCAACAAAATATTAAACGCCCAACATTAAACAAAAAAATAGAAAGAAAAATAATTATACATCACCTTCGAAATAATAAACCGATAATCGTCCACATTTTGCAGTGGAATCAACCTGGTCAAAAATCAGTCTTTCCTACACAAGAATCGCAAAAACGACGGCAGATTAATATCTAGACGTGTTTGATTGATTTCTTTCATCGTGGGATCGGTGGCCGTGTTCTACTTTTTTCAATTTCAACCCCATCATTTAACCCCCATCCCTCGGTTCAATGACGCGCGTTTCGCGCTTTTGTTTAGCCGTTGCGTGTGCTCCGCGGGCTGCGAGGAAAAAAGCAGACTCGCGTCCGGAACATTCGATCTACCAATTGATAGTATACGGCCGGACGCGTGTGCTTTTGATGTCCGGCTATGCGTGGGTCGAGGAGGTGCCCTTAGGCGGCGATTATAAATAAACGCAGATTAAGAAGGGGGCGTCGCTGCCACGGATTGACCCGAGGCAGAGCGCGTTATCGAATCCACGGAGCCGCGCTTCTGGAGCTTCGACTGAAGGTCCGCGATTACGCCTCGGATATCGCGGGGAAATTGAGCGCTGCTATTTCCACCGGATCGGCGGTTACTATCCTCGCGTTGTTTGCGATTAATTTCGTCTTGTGCGCGCGCTGCTTGAGTTCGGGGGCAGATAACTTTCTTTAAATAAATACACAGGCTGCCCCCTCAAAAAGGTTCTGCTCTCGGATCTTGCGGATCTTAGGCTTTTAATGGGAAAGTTACTTTGCGTGTTAGATTGATCCGCTACCGCTGCGTAAATGTTTTCTTTGTAATCGTTTAATTATAGCTGCGGTATTGATACATCGGATATCGTGAAAAAGGCATCAGAGGAACAGAGTGGAATTGCGGGAGGTACAAACGAGTTACACCACTTTGATCGCCTCAAAAAATGATGCTCTTCCCTCTAAAGTTGAATTAGTGAAAAACCACTAAAAATTATTGAATTTCACTAATATATAGTGGAATTCACTAATTCAACTTTAGAGAATTCAAGAATATTAAATAAAGTAATGAATCATTTTTATTTAAATCAAATTACAGTTGTAGAACTAGAAAATGTTTTTTTTTTATTATTTTTTTCTGCAAAATAGCGATTTAGGAGTTAATTATAAAAGCAAAATAACAATGATTATGTTAAAAGCAAGCTTGTAGCCCTAGATTTACTTAAAATTCTTCAATTCAGATACCAATTTTTTGAGGAAATCCATAAATCAGTATAATATTATTCATTTTCCTGCTTCGCATTTTAATTTTTAAAATATTTAATATTGATATTAAAAATTTTATTTTAAAAGTACAACTGCAAACTATCATAAGTAACTTGATAACTTGATATATCTGATATTTTTAGCAAGCATGAATTGAATTATAATCTACGTTGCTTTAGAAGTCTGTACGAAGATATGAATTTTTATATTTTATTATTAAATTAATAAGTAAATAAATAAATTTATTAGTATATTTTGCGTAAATGCGTATAAAGCAGTTCCACTTTATTTCGTTTGCAATACTGAATTTCTTTCTGGGATAATTGGTTTAAATTTTAAATGTTTAAATATTTACATACGAATAATATTATATTCAATTGGTAGCTTGAGCAAATTAAATTGCAGTATCCTCTAATTTATTATATTATCTTCAATGAATTATTAACGAATTTTAATTACAATTCGCACTTTATTTTCTCTCTGCAAGTTAATGTCAAGTGAACAATAATAATAAAGAAAATAAAAGAAAATAAAAGAAACTTAACGAAACGCAATCCAAGTAATTACCAACGACTATAAAACTGCCGTGCTTTCTTTTATAAAGGGTTTAACTTATATATACTCGTAAATAATATTAAAACCTCAATTATTTCCAAATTGTTTTTTTTTTTTTTTAATAAACCGTAAATTTTAAATAAATCAATTCACTAAGAGAAATGTAATCTACTGAAAATTGCAATAGTCAATTTTAGTATCCTAACAGATTATTAGAAAAACTACAATGGTTTCTTGTAAAATTTACTGTTGTTTATTTCACTATTGTGTTTTGTTGCTTGTAAATTTACTAGCAAAATTTGTTAGATTTACAGTAAATTTTGAAAATAAATTATTGTAATGTTGTTTGCGAGGACATAAAAAGTTACTATTACAATTTTTAGTAGAGAATTTTTCTCCGTGTAATAATAATTAAAAAATATAGTCACAACTTATTTTCTGAAAGAAATAACTATTACTTTACAGTACGATGTATTGTACGTAATTAAAAACTTACAATACTTTTTGATTTTTTATGTAAAGTATTGTGATTTCTATTTTTAGAATATCAGTCTGCTACACTTTCTTAGACACGTACTATACTAATTTTTACTGAAATATTTCTCTCAATGTAAACAAAAAAACTCTTACAAACGTCATAAACAATTATTCCAAACAATCGCACCTCTAAATTAGCGTGAAAAATAATTAATCGCAATCGGATCAGAAACAGCAGGCTGTGCGAGGCGTAAAAAACAATCAAGCGCAAATTACGTTCAATTCGCCGTTGAAAAAGGCATCGAGCAAACATCCCGGCGCAATAAGTAAATTCCGACCAACGCGAGGGGAATGACGAATCTCGGCGCACGCCGATCGCTTGAAATCCCCGACGCGCGCACGAGCTAATGGCGATTAATTATGTGGTGGTGGCGAGTTGCATCGAAAAATCGGCCGACATCCCACTCCTCGTGTGCATCTTGCAGCGCTGCACGCGCTACTCAAGTCTGGCGCGTGCACCGCTGGAATCTCAGTCGCGCCTCGTCCTTCGCGCGCGTCTGGCCTCTGCGATCGCACAGGCGCGGGGCCCTCGATAAGTGCCTCCGATTGAGAGTTCCATTGTAAAAATAGCCGACGGGCTGTGTGTTTTATCAGTGAGCACGTGGTGGTGATTTTTTTTTTTTTTTTTTTTTTTGACGCTTTGAATTTTATTAAAATACATTTTTGGGGATGAGCGAATTCGCGGAGTCTCAAGTTGGCTTATTAAAGAATTTTTTATCGTTCTTTTTTGAATGAACTACTTGAGAATGCTATTGGATTTTCTATGAAAAATAAAATAGCAGATTTTCAGAAATTTCGTGAAATTGATCTGTATAAAGGGTCAACTTCGATCGAAGGGAAGTAGAAGTAGCTTTAGAAAAAGTTGGCCGCTATATGCCATATAAAGAACTGTACCGGGTTAAATGTCTGCTCATAAAAAAGATATATATTCGAAGAAAAATATTTCTTGACAATTTAACTTGAGATTTTACGTGCATTTGCTTTAGTCTATATAGTTATTGATAAAGGCTAGACTAGCAGTTGTATTATGTCTATATATTATGGTGGACTTTTTAGGCTCCGTCGTCGACTGACTTACTTCGATAATAAACTAATTTAAATCGAAATTTACTTTAATCGAAAATTTTTATTTCATTTAACAACACAAAAATAAATTAACGTTTGAATATTGCATTTCTTCATAAAATACCCTGCCCGCAAAAATGTTACAGAAAATCGTTCGTAATATAACCACCGTTCCGCGTAAAACGGAAATTTTTTTTACTCCCTCTGTAAATTCGGTCAAAAGCTGAATTTTTACCCTTTATTGCTAAAAATTTTCGAGTTCACGACAATACCAGTACGCCGCACTGAAACGGTATATCGGAATATCCTTTATATCCCTCTCGCTGCAAAACATCGGGGTTAGCAGCGTCAAAGGTCGCCATAATCAAAGATAAATCCGGCGAAATCTCGGCGGGTGATCCTCTTGCGTCGACGTCGCGATTCCGCCGGAAGCCCCGTAAATATCGCGGAAAAAAGGTGCAGGAACGGAAAAGAAACCCGCGGACTCGGCGGTTTAATTGAACCCACGAGGCATCGATCGATCGTTCGATTGAGCCGGGGTATCGTTGAGTCAGCGAATCGCGACTTTGGCTGCTTCCTTTTGGCGAAAGCGTCTCCTCGGGAGAGAGAGAGATCAGTGAAATTTATCGACGACTCGTGAGCCACGCGGAGCTATATAGATTTTCGGTAAAACAAGCATTGGATTATTCTATTTTTCGAGACTTTTTTTAACTGAGCTTTTAAACTTTGTTAGTGTTTTGTTTTATACGCAACAAACGTGCGGAATTTATTTTAGAAAATATATTACCTTTTTGTTTTTCATTTAATTTATTACCTTTGATGTTTTTTCAAATGGACCGTGATGTACGACCAACTATTATTTCAGAGTTCAGTGGACGACTTTTAAAGGCAATAGTACAGCCTGTTATTCCGCAATGCAGTCATCAAAGTCGAAGTTTTTAAGCCTTTTTATAGCTAACATTTTGTTAATATTTATTTTTGAAAAATATGGATTCTTCATTCGAACGATGATTTATTGTTGTTTTTTTATCTAAAAAGACTAATTTTACAGGTCGTTCAAGAAAAAAATTGTAAAAGGCCCTTTCATTTAGCGCCCACAAGGTTTTATTTTTGAATAACATCGTTAAAATTGCGTGATTTATATCCTTTTAGGAAGTTTTGAAAAAAATAAAAACAATTTTCGTACTCGATATTGGAAAAAAAAATCCGTCAAAGAGCACATCATCTGTGTGCTTTTTCAGTTGCAAGGATAACTCGAAATCCGATGTATTCATCACGTCATATCATAATATAGCCCGCGGAAATATTTTTCTACGATTAATATGGTACGCAATAGCATACGAGAACAAATATCGAAAATCGTAACACTATATTTAATTTTGATTGACTATTTAGTTGACGAGACTAAGCTATTGCTGTGTGACATATGTATAAAACATGAAGTAAATTAAATTAAATTATTAAAATGAAATACTGGAATTTGATGGATTTATTTATTTATTTTTAATTAACCGCAACTTGATGTCAAAATTTATTTCTACGAAACTGCAATTCTCGTGAGAGTAAATTTTTAAACGATGTCAAGTAGGAAATCGAATTAGATATCTTGTTACTGGAAAACCAATTTATGACTGCATAAAATTGTCACAACAGAATCAATATTTCATTGGATAGTTATCCTATGGTCGCTAATTGGCCGCAACATCACTTTGGTTTCGCGGTATTGCATTTTATTTCAACGCTTTAATTTAATCAGACGAATGGCGGATATATCAATTTTCTTTCAGACAATGGTATTTTTAGAATAACGTTAAAAAATACTCGTGAATAAATTCCATTTCTGACAGATAGGATATGATCGTAAAATTGTACAAAATAAATTAAAGTAAAATAACTCTGCGGTTTAAGAGGAAACTATTTTATGGATATCGATCTTACATATTGGTGCATCAAACATCAAAACTACTTTTTTTTTTATAAAAACAAAACAAGTGGACTCAAATAACTTTTCATTTCAATTACAGAATCCTTTCAATCAACACCTTAAAATAGTAAAAATTTAAGTGAGCCCAGAAAATGTTTTTAGAAAAAAAAACAATCTTACCGTAGAACATTAATTTCTTCAAACCACGAGCGATTCTGGAAGAATGTTCCGCTCTGCGGAATCGCGCACAGCGCACGAGAGCAAATTTACTCTGGAAATTATTCCATAAAAATTCCACATTGTGAAATTTTTCCCCTATCACGAAAAGTAAGTCGAGCAATCGACGGAGCCGAGAAACATCCACCTGGAAAATTTATCGCTCAGAGGGCTCTATTTTGACGGGCGGCCGGCACCTCCTAACCGACTATACCCTCGTAGCCAGTGCCAGCCAATAAAGAAGCGCCGGTAATGGTCGCCCGCGTCCGGAGTGCCAATCAACTCTCCAAATAACGCCCCCGCCTCGGTGGCCGATCGAGGAGTTATTAAAACTCCATTCGCGCCTCCTTTTTCTCTCCCTTTTTTTGCAGACAGCTTAGCGGGAATCGGAGCGACGGCCGACACACTGGAACATGACGCTGCGTAATTTTCGCGCGTCGAGCAATCGACGAGCGTCCGCGCAGTCATAGTCCGAGATTCCCGGCCCCTTCTGCGTGTGTTTATTTCTTGCTCCCTTTTCACGAGACTCGTTGTCTCGCCAGTCGGCGATGACGCACTTAGTGTACAAATTGGCCTCTTATTATGTGATCGTTGTTCATTTGAAGGGTCTCCTGCAAACGCTGAAGCTGTACCCAGGCTACCCCATGGACCTCGTCAAGTGCAACGACGACTTTGATGTAAGTATGCCAGCTGATCGTTTTGCCGATAACTTTTGGTAAGCTTAATCTTTAATCTCTTCGTTATCCATTTCGGATATCTATATATTCGGAGAAAAATTTTCTACTAAAAATTGTTATAATCAATTTTAACGTCCTCGCAGACTGATATTATAGAGAAATTATTAAGTTATTAGTTATTGGTTTACAGTAAATTTTGAATGAAACTATTCTAAATTTTCCAATAGTGTTGATCTATGAATATTGCATTGTTTAGTCAAGAATTATTCTCCATGTATTATGTAAGTTTAACTAACGTCGATTAAAATGGTTATAACTGTAGAATGCAGCCCAATATGTTGAGCTATAGATTACTGTTATTAAATATGTACTTTCATTTAGAATTCAAATATACATTTAAACTCTAATAGTGGAGTTCAAATTGTCTTCTTTATGTGAAAGTATCAGTTTTCTGTTAATCAAAGAGAGTATTATATTTACAACCATTTTTTAAATTAATATATTATTTGCAAAATGAAATTTTTACAATAACGTTTTCTATAAATTTTTATTCACGTAGAGTTGCAATTTAATCTGGAGTCTGAGGTACCAGTTGTCGAAGACTTCCTTTTTCCATAACCTACAGTTCGCAATTTTCAATCTTTTCTCTTGTATGTATAAGATTAAAATATTTTGTGGGGTGTCATGTTAGACTGACGCTGTTCGACAAGGAAAATAAATTTATTTTCTTTTCTTTATGTCTTTTTCTATAGCAAGTACATAAAAAAATTACACTTTTCAACTTTAATTAGACTTTTAAAACATGACGTAACAAACCCAATTAAAAGAAATGTAAAGAAATAGCTTTAGTATAATATGACATATAAAACAAACTTTTTAAGCGTAGGTGCAAAGGTTGAGAAAACGTTGAGCTGCAGATTACGTAAAAATTGATAAGAGTATAAGTATACCAAGATATATAACAAGAAAATTATTTATAAAAACAAATTTAAATACCAGATTTATAACCATTTTAACTGATGATATATTGTTTAAAATTAATGTTTTATCAGGCCAAAGTAATAAAAATGTGTAAACAAAAAAAAAAAAAAAAAACAAAAAAAAATTCATAAGTAACTTACACTAGACAGGCGTTAAAGTGACATTTCAACGTAAATTTTCATTGTTTTACGAAGGGCAAAACTGCTGAAGAAGTTCCATTATTCATAGGAACGAAAAAGTCGACAGATAAAGGTAACAATAGAGGAATCGACGGGAGGGGCGTATTCTTTTACGATTTCACTTGCGCTCCGCTCCGTTAATGCGAAAGAGCGCCTGAGAGCGTCTCCTTGAAGTTTAAGGGGAAGTAAAATATCGACATTTCCATGCGTTAAACCCACATTACTCCCACAGCTATATACGTGGATTTTCATCCGTCAACTCATACCGGTAATTTCGCGAAGAGCAAATTTACCTTTTCACGACCTATACGTTCGCTGTTTCTCCGAGTTAAAACTTTGAATTATTATTGCTTTTGATTTTTTCACCCCAAGTGCCTTAAGCTAACGTTTCGCTCAAAAGTAGCCCAGTTATTCTTGAAACTGTTATAAATTGAATATTCTAATAATGTTTTTCTTTTCTCTACGAGAGTGCAAAACTGTTTTTTCTACTCAATAGAATACTATACTACTATACCATTACTATACACTACTATATTCTACGATTTTTTTTTAAAGTAAATTCCTAACAAAATTACTATTGGCAACATCTGGGTTCTGACAAGAAAAAAATAATGGATGAATTTATCGATTACAGACGAAGCTTTGCGCAAAAACAAACACTAAAAAAAAATCCGTACATCCGATATTACGTAAACCTTGGATGAGGCGAGAAAATACATGCAAAATCCGATATTGCAGAATTTTAAATGAGTGCCGTCAGCTCCGCGCGCGCGACAGTACAAATAGCAATATTTTCGATCTATTGATCAAACCAAACTATATAAATACGAAAAGCTCGTCTAGACAATAATAAAAAAAAACATAGATACAGAGCATAGAAAAACAAATATGCGATGCACCCTTTGTTATACCCTCGGAGCAAGCTTTAGGACTGGCACCCCTGCAGCTAAAGTGCGAAAGTGACACGCGCATCCCGATAATGGCAGGGGGCGGGGGAAGGGATACGTGAACTCGGGTCGAAAGTGCGACACTCGAGCACCTTGCCTGCGGGGATCGCGGGTGAGTCAGCGCCAATAAAGCGGGCGATTTGTGTGCGGCCGCGAATAATGCCGGCGCCGCGCGACCGCATAACCGGCCGCGATAAAATGCAGATTCGACCCTGTTCGAAGAAAAAAAAGCGGAGGAGGAGGAGGAGTAGAGCGTAAAAAAGAAGAGGAGCTGATTTAATTCTCGGTTCGTATAAAGCGCCGGAAATTTAGTTTGGTATTGAGATTTTTTTTTCTCGAGACGATGACGGCCAGTATGTACCATTACAGAACCCCTGGAATGCGAAATTTGACGCGAGGATGGAACGGAATTACGGGGCATTGCGCGTGAAATTATGCGGTTGTTGTATTTGTATGATTTAAGAGGGGTTATTACGAACACTTTTATTGCAATTTACGAGGCAGTTTGTAGAATACTTATATAGCTATTGAATTTTCTTAATTTATACTTTATGTGCTGCGTATGACTATATTGATTCAAAGTCTGAGTAAATTATTTATTACAATCTGTTTCGGACACGATTTACTTTATGTTAGATATAAAATATAATTATGCACGTAAAAGTACGCGTTCGAAATATCAAGAGGATTATATTCTATAAAATGGAATCGAATACTAAATGCCGGTAGAAAATAAATGAACGAAGCTGTGAAGTTGCAGAACAGCTTAACATTTTATATGAAATATAATAAAAAATATATTTCGTAGCAGAATTAACATTTTGTATAAACAATTCCATTACATCCGTAATCTTTTTGTAATTTGACAATTATTAACAGAGATATAGCTGCGACAAACGTGACGTCGTCACAGCACTTTTTTAATATGCGATATATTCGTTATAATTATCGAATTAAAAAAGGAAAAAATTAATAATGAAAACTGGTAATTGATACTCCACGAGCCGTAGCTAATAAAATAAAATTTTTTTTTTCCTGCGACATCCAAATTGTGTTAGAAAAAAGCGCACAACTTTAATATTTTTGCTACATTTCTGGTAAATATACTTTGAAAGGAAATCCAAATTTTGAGATTGATTTTGTTGCTATTTTTTTCGTGCTATTTCTGGATATTTCGGAAACGCGATCTCAACGTACATTAAAATTGGCACATTAATTTTAAAAAATATTGAATCCACTTGATTTAAAATTATTACCTTTTTAACTGATAAATTGATTAAATAATAATAATAATAATAATAATGAAAAACGCCGGATATTAACCGCGAATAGCCACGGTAATTATATTATATCAGTCTGAATTATTTAATGAATATTAAATTTTCTCTCGACTCGTATCAATCAGAACATTTCCGCATCCAAAGCAGCTATCGCGCATAAAATAAAAATCCAAATCAGATGCATCGCGCGCGGAATGGCGATGCGCACGTCCCGCACGAGAAGGAAAAACAATCGGAATCGTCGCGGCGCCGCGCGACATTAGTTCAGGCGTGCATTTCCGGTGCACGCGGAAACGCGTATCGAGGGTTCCCGGGTCTTGATGCGGCTTATTGATATGCCAAGTGCCATTGCGGTGCGGGCACACGTAGGCTATGCAAACGCAGACGGCGCAGAGTATCGAGGGAGGGGGGACTTTACGCTGGCTATAATATATGTGCTCCGGGCCCTCATCGATCGGGAATCCATTCGATAAGACTAATCATCGATCATCCGATGAGCACCAGTTTCGCAGAAGTCTCGCTCTGAATGCCGCCCGCGGCGTGTATAATTTATGCCGGAGAGATGCGTGCGGAGCTCGCGTTGCAGACACGGCCTTTGACCTCTCAATTTATTGAGATAAGAAAATAATCTCGCTGATGTTGACGATACCGTAAATTCTTTCTTGGCGAACGATATTACGGAGGGTTTACTTGTGTGTGCGTGTGCGTGTGCGGGTGCGGGTGCGGGTGTGGGTGTGGGTGTGTGTGAATTTCCATTGTATGTTGTTTGAATTAGGATTTTATTTTTATTTTTTTATTTATTTATTTACCAGAGTACATACAAAATTACAAAAGTAAATATTGCACAAATTTCGTTATAATAAAGTAACGCAGCAGAGGAAAAGGGTTTTCCTGAGTGTTGGTCTGGTTCTAAAAGAAAGAGAAGAAATGAAATAATACAAACTTAAAACTACAGGAAAATATGCAATTAACATATTTCTTTTGGAAAGAGGCTGTAGAAAATTTTATATGTAAGAAAGAAGTCGTATGAATCGCGATGAATAGATGAATAATTATAATTACTAATTGTTAATTACTGTGCCGACTGTAATGTACAAAATTTTTCAGGAATATTTTTTTTACAATTTTATATCGCAGGCGTGTTGCGTTTCATGTCAGCATACTGACCCTGCTTTTTCAGCGATTTTTACAGTTAGATAGTTTTTAATTTGAATTATTTTTAATTTACCATCTCCTGCACGACGCCGATAATTTTCTACCAAACATTTACGTAGAGTAAATACCTCTAGAAATACTATTAAAAATTACCCCCGCGGGTATGGTTTACGGCGCCCAGTCGTACATTTCTAGCTCAAAGTAACAAACTTCGTCCAATAATCCCAAAAACTTGTTCTCGATTTTATTCCTCAGACGAAACATTTAATTTACATTTTTATCAATTATTATCTATAAAAAATTGGTGTTTCATCATTTTTAATTTTGAGATACTTTTTTACTTGTTTCAATTCTGTCCATAATTTCGAAGTTAGGGGTCTTCTTCAGGATTATTACATCATAAAAAATCAATGTTCAAGCATTTCTAATTAAAGCTACAATGACACTGTCAATTAAATTGTTATTAATTGCAAAAATATGGATTTGCCGTTTAATTAAGAAAACATATTTTTTTTTTTACGATTCTAACATAAAAACTTTGACGTGACGACGTCACAGTAAGAATAGTCCTTCATTATGAGTCGCGCGATTAATCGACCGCAATAAACCCTTTCCGCCGGCTGGTGATTAATCCACCGATTGTTCATCAAGCTCGATTACGCCGAGACCACACGAAAATAAAAAAAAAATAACGTGGGCATCCCATCAACGGGATTAAACCTCGTTTCGGCGAATTATCTCATTTTGTTGTGCTCGAGCGACGCGAGGTGATCGCGAAAGTTTCATTGGGGGTAGTGGGGAGGGGGTCGCTATTAGCCCGCGGGATTTATATCAGGCGCGCGGGCGGACACGTAATCGTTAAGTCGACCTGGTGGGCCGCGTGTTTTGAATTGAATCAGGATAGCTCCAGGCGTAATTATCGATGAGGCCGGGCATGCCCTAATTATCGGAGCGCCGTAACACGGGCGCCTGCTTTTCCCACGGCATTAGGCCGCCGGACGACGAGCCGGGCGTCCACTGTCCTGAGACTCACGATAATGCCTCCTTCCTCCAGTTACCTCCCTTCGGTGTCCTCTGTTTTCTTTTTCAGTTTATCTCTTGCCGCGTGAACGGCACACTGAGTTACTACTACTACTACATATATTGTACCTATACTAGGGGAGAAATAATTTTGGATACTTTCATTATAAGGAGGATTACGATGATAAATTGATTAATGTTGTTGGAGAAAAATTTTATTTTGTTAGCGGGGCTCTTGTATGGGATTAGTTAGTGGAATATTCGTGAAATTATATCGATTAATGTAGAAACAAAACAATTCCCAAAGTTTCATTCAAATCCGTGATTCAGAGGTGAATTTTTTTGCAGAATTTGTAAAAAAAATTCTAAACAAACTTTGCATAAAATTGGTCTGTACACTTTATGCAGAACTTTCTCAAAAGGGGCTAGAAAAGTAATAATTTCCGTTCAAAAGGAACTGTGTTATAATTGTAAATGTCAATTAGTTTGTTTAAACTTATATGTTCGGCAAAGGATCTAAAATTTTTCTGCGAAAGAATTTGTCAATAATAAATAGTAATTTTTAAATGGATTAAGAACTTTTCTAATCATTCGTTTCGTGCAAGAACGCCTTTAAAAAATTACTGATTTCATTTTATAATCTGTTCGATGACAAAATACAGATAAATAATACGTTAGACTTTTATATTCTACAGCCTACTTGAGAATCTTATTACTTTCCTAATAAAATGTGATGCACAGATAAGGAAACATTTTCTACAAAATATTTTATACAAAAAAGGATTATTCATTCGTTAGTTAATCTTATCTCGAATTCTATTATCATCTCACTTTGTCTGATGCTCTCAAGACTACTTGGATGACAGGGTATAAGAACCCTCCCATTTCCACGTATTCTCATCCTTACTTCCTCGGCTAAGCTGACCACCATCTTACGTCACCATACCTCATTACCATCTGAGCACCTTCCCTTACCTCATCTCAGCCTCGTCTATGTCCTACAATTCAACCTCATCTCTCTTCTTTACCTCATCGTTTTTCTGAAGGCACCTGTCTGAGAAGGTTTATCGGTAGCCAAGTTTCAATCATTCTTCCATTGAAAAGTAAATAAATAAAAATAGAAAGTTAATAGTCTAGGAACCATTAAAAAATAAATAAATAAAAATAAAGGGTTAATAGTCTAAGAACACTTTAAAAAATTGAGAAATAAATGCAAATTAATAATTTCCATAATTATACCTTTTCGGCTGCTCCTCATCCATCTTCATTTATTCTCAATTATTCCTCTTACCGGTCCTTATCAACCCTTCAGTCCTCTTCTCCTCTTCACACGCTGATTAGGTATGTAGATGTAATTGAATGATTTCTACAGTCACTGATTTTTTCATGTTGCTATAGACGTAAAAGTAATCATTTTCATATTCATAATGGAATCCTTTAATATTTTTTGTTTAAAAAAGATGAATTTTTTATTAATAAATTCTGTCACACAAATTTTATTACTTATAACCGCTCTAAAATAAGTTACGAGCTTTAGCAAACATTAATTTGTAAAGTCGCATCATTTCTCGTGTAACACAACAGTCTTAGTAAAATCAGCTAGAAGCTAATGAAATTCAGTGTAGATTTTAGCGAATATACTGCAAATTGTATGGTTTAAATTTTCAAAGGGCTCGGTTTTGATTAAGTAATTGCACAAAATACCTGCATAGTTTCAGTTGACAAGTCGTCGTTGTAATATGAAGAAGACTCTTTTCTCGAGGAATTTTTTTAAAGTTTAATAATGAAATTTTTCATTCATTATATAAAAGCAATCCTTTCATCTAATTCTCTGATGAATTTCAAAAATGAATTGTATAAATGTCTTTAATCGAATCAAGTAAAAATCATATTTAATACGACAATCCTCTGGTATAAACTTCATCCATACGTGAATATTCCTTTGATAGCATCAGGGTATAGATTTTAAAATAAAGCAGCATTTATACAGCTGTTGAATATTTAAATAAAGCGCTAAAACATGTGCATTCGATTGAGCCTCTTTAAAATCTTCCACAGCGAGCTTCGAATTTTCGTCAACTACTTTATCAAAAGTAATATAAGCCCCGGCTGGAATTTCGTTAGTTTCCTTTATCGAAACTCCTCGGGCGAAACGTCCCTTAGGGATCAAATAATAATGAACTTTCGCATCGCATTGCCAAGCGAGAAAGAAACAAATGAACTGCAAGAACAAGTGGATCCTGTCCATTGTGAATATTCTGAATAAGAATCTCTCGAGCTTCTCTAAATTTGTACTATAAAGAAAATACCTTCAGCTGTAGAAAATCGACGTAAAAAGAAATCGGCAAAGCCGCTATATATAGAAGGCGGACGCGAGAAAAAAATGGAGCATCGAGGAAATAAAAAGTCCGAATGCAGACGCAAGATATGCAAAACACGCGCTTCTCCCCTATCCTCCTTCCAAACCACCTTTCCCTTCGCGACGCACTAAAAGGGCTTGTTGGGCTCGACGGGGCTTTTACGCCTGGCGGCGGCCGTAACTGCACGGCCCCTCGAAATATGCCGGGGGAAACAAGTTAGTCAAGTTTTCACGACTGCCGCGCTCGAGAATCGAAAGCTCGCGGAGATTCCCGCTTTAACGAGGTAATCCCCGCCGCCTTCGTCCGGACCCCGACGGGAGGAGAGGGAAAACTTGGCTGTTTTCGCGTCGCGAGCGTCTCCGAGCTTCGACCGAGTTTTCAATTCGATTTTTCGTCCTCTTTAGCACCGGCCTTTCAATCTTAGTTTTCCGAAGCGAGAGCCGCGCGCAGTTTTTTTCCGCTTCCTTGTTTTTTCCTCGCCGGGTTGCGGGCTTCAGAGCTCCTTCGGACGTGTGATTTATTTAATTGAGGATTAAATTTTCAAGAAGAAGGATAAAATCACGGGATATGGCGGGGGTATTTTATATTGTTTGTTAAAGTTTCATTGGATGTATAGCTTGAAAAGTTAGTGATACAAAGTTATAATTATACTAGAAAAATTACATAATTTTCTTTTTTGAATTCAAAGTAGATATGTAATAGATTTTTTTCTTAATTTAAAGTAGACGTAATACCTACTTTTCCACCGAATATTTTTTATTTTTATGTAAAAAGTGAATTAATGATTATATGCATAAATCGAAATTATGATGGACTTTGAAATTATTGGCGCACGAGGATGTGCAAATTATATTATTCATGACTAAATGTTCTATAAATAATTATTATTTATCTATTACATACTTGAAACCTTAATTATTTAGTAATTTAGACTAAAATCATAATTCTATACATCGATAAATTATTCAAGCTTTCATGTTCGGTGTAGGTTACTTTCAACTATAACTGCGTCGTCCTATCGTATATGTCGTATAACAATACTAATACTAATAATAATAGCATATTAATAATAATTTTCGTAATATAGTATTAAAATAAAGAAAAAAATTAGAAACTCGTTAGTCCGTTTATATATACTCCAATCTGTTCGTAATTGCTTCGCATAGAAAGAATAAAGTGGAGTTCATGCTCTGATAGTTCAAGCGCGCCCGGTCATTCCGCTCAAATTCTGCGCGACGAGAGTATGAGAAAGAATGTCCTTATTACCCGAAAAAGAGGATGAGACTCTCCAATAACATCGTTGAAAAAATTGGGGATCCGACGCCGGAGCCCGAGGTGTTACGAAAATTCACGCTAATAACAACGAACAAAATTTAAGCGAAGGGGGGGGGGTGGAGAAGAAGAGTGTGGCTCGTTACGAGCGATCGGTATCTTGGACGTGAAAATTGGACGGCAGGTGGTGAGCCCCAGCCGTAAGTCACGTATAAAAATAAAGATTTTTTTTTACCTTCTCCATGCGAAAGTGTGAAATACTAGATCCCTTCAAATATTCTACATTCGAGGCTGGCAATTTCGTCGTTTATTATCCGACGAAATAAATACGCTAAAATTGTAGAAGCCAGAGCTGCACGAGACCAAGGCAAGATTTTTGAAAATCTTATTTTGGTCTTGGAATTTCTTGAAACGTACGGTCTTGTCTTAAGTAGATCGGGTCTCGTCTCGTCACAGCTTGAATTAAGTCTAGATGATTTAAAATTAAATAAAATTGAATTATAAATTAATTTATAATTTATTGTAATTGTGAATTGAAGTTTAGAATGTGCATTAATTTTCAACTAGTATAGTGTGTACTTATACGAAATTGGAATTTTAAATCGAGTGTGGAGTATAATGGTATATGGAAGGCAAGATTGCAAATAAAAAATGTTAAAAAGACTCATTCTATACCTACGAAAAACGATATTTTTTATGGCACATAATTTTTTTTTTTTTTTTTTTTTTTGCTTTAATCTTATTTTTTTAACATTATAAAATTGTGTAGCTCAGCTAGCAAATTTTTACGTGAAAATCGTGCATGAATTACTAGAAAAAATGATTTCAACCTCTTATATTCTCAATCCCATTTAGTTTTTGAATTTTGTATTCTACTTTTAGTGCTTTTTGAAAATATTGTTATACTACGTCATATGTTTACTGGAATAAGCTTACTTTAAAGCACTAAAAGAAAAATAAAGTGTATATAGAAAATCGAATATTTTCAATTTTCTCGATGGCTAATCGTTCCATACTATCCACTTAATTCTGTTTTACGATAAGAAAATATATTAAACTAAATTAAAAAAATATATATTTAAACTATCTCGATTCTCGTAGACTCAAGACAAGACTAATGCAAGACTAAAAATAGTCTCAAATCTCCAATGTAATGTTTTACACAGTACTTCGTGTTAGTAACGAGCGAAGCTTAGCACATTTGGGTAGTTGAATCTAAGAGGGAGAATACGGATAATGCAGAATCTGCCACGATGAATTAAAGGGATACGCGGAAACACGCGCCGATTGCGGGATCTCGTCGTGCCGAGGGGAGGAAAGACGGCGAGCTAAACAATCAGGACGGATGGAAAGTGCAGCGAAAGGTGCGCGCACTTTCATACTCCTTTGCTCTGGTGCCGCGCGCAACAAAGCCCGACTGGCACTTCAGAATTCAATAAAGTTTCCCGATGCAACGCCGAGCGGAGGAATAAAGCGCGTGATTTCGCCGCAGTGATGCGCCTCGCTTCGTTAGATTTTTCAAGTGATCAAATTATCCGGAACGAGGTGTACTTTTTTCCTTTCCTCTTGCGCGGTGCGGTCGTGCCCACTACTTTCTTTCTCTTTTTTTTTTAAATATCTAGTTGATCCGTAGTGATATTAATTTTTAAAAAGAAGAAAATATGCTAGTTTTTTTAAGAAGCGAATATTTGAGGGAAAATATTTATCGAAATGTTCTGCTGTTAAGTTTTAAATATTGTGCAGAAGTTTGTGCACTATTTTTTTTAAAAGAATGCAAAATTGTATTATATGTTGAAGTTAAGAATAAAAAGGATGAGAAATTACTAATTGTTCTGTGTTAAACAAAAGTTCAAAATGATAGAGTGTTCAGTTCAAGATCTGTCAGCGATCGGAGTCTAAAAAAAACAATTTTTTTTTTTTTTTTTTTTTTTTTTTTTTTTAAATAGCGAAATTACAAAAGAGGAAAAGAGAGTAATCTGGTCGAGTAATTTTTTTAATAATTCCTTGTAAAAATCGTAGTTCCGTAGCTAAAACGATTTTCGAATAATTTAAAAAATTATTCGTCCACTTTAATCCTTAGTGTTACTCCTTTACTTTCTACCTACTGAATCTAACAACCTCGGGAAAAACGAATTCCTAGTGAAGTGACAAAAATTCACGGAAATATGCTAAATAAATTTATTCTTCAGAATAAAATAATTTTTCTTCTTCTTTTTCTCTCTTATTCTCTCCCTTTATCTCTTAATTAATTTCTAAATTTTGTACATTGATATACATTTCTCTGTAACAATCTAATTAAAACGAAGAAGTGATAACTTTTTATGAGCAATCACTGCGTTACGCGTAAATAAAACTTTTATTTTTTAACATTATTTATATGATGTTTACAATTTTATGAATTATTTATATGATATTTACAATTTCATGAATCATTCATTTATTTTGATTGACAAAAGTATGTAAATAAGATTTATTTTGTTCCTTTTTACAAACAAATTATTAAAGTTTTTTTTTTTTTATTTTTTCATTGCGTACACAGGCAGTAAACTTCTCACATTATTGAATACCTGCTATTTGAAAATAAACATACGCAAAATTCATTTTATACTAAAGAGACAAAAAGAAAAGTTCCAAGAAACTGATACTGTCATAAAGAAGTATACGATTCCCACCCTATAATACGACGAGAAAATTGCACTATGAAAAATGACAAATAAATTATGCGAATAATGCGAATCATTTAATCAAACTACAAGCCTTCAAGTGCCCCGTATTAAAAATCTCCACCATCAATTTCCGCGAAAAAGCGTCTCAGTCTCCCTTCCAAAAAAAAAAGAAAAGAATTGCATTCCGTGCGGTCGCGCAATAACTCGAGCGGTCGAATCGACGTAATAACGGGCAGCGCAGGTGAGGCGGCCGATTTTTCCCCGTCCCGGGCATCCGGTCGGCGGACCGCCGTGTATATAGGTTGTAACACAGGGCACTCGAAATCCCGGCGCGGTGCTAACCGCGAAACTGTCCCGAATTTATTTCGCTGCGCGGCCAATTTCCCGCGCTATTTCGCGTCGAACTCTTCATTTTCCCGAGCGAGGCGCCTGAAATCGACAATCTCGCGTCGCTTTGCCCCGGCGCCTTTTTCATGCCGAGGTGCACATCCCTGCAGCCGTGCGTTCATTCACCTTTTTTTTTGCCCCTCCGCTCGATTCATTTATTTTTCTGCCCGGTCGCGGCCGGATGCGCTTATCGGACACTGACGCGAAAACAATTAGTTGAATTTGCAAGTGATTATTTCGGAATTTTAGTCAAGCCCGTCGCTTATAAACGGGAGAACCGACGAGAATGTGGGTTTAATGTGGAAATGTTGTTTTTTTTTTACGTGGATATTGTAATTTAATGAGTAATATACTGCAGTACTTTTTAAGAGTTGACAGAGTAGTTGCTCGAACGGGTAAGTATTGATATCTTATCGAGAAAATTGTGGTAAATTTTAATAATAAAAAGTAAAAGTTAAGTATATATACCTTAAACTAAGAAAATTAGATTAAGAGAATTAATATTTTTCTAAAGTCGTAGTGTCATTTTTTGTAAACTTTTTGCAAAATTTCATAGCGGTACAGCAATAATTATTGAAAAGTTTTTAATATTTCTTATAGGCACTTTTCAGATTTATATAAGATTAATAAGGATGTCACTCCATTAATAGAGAGATAGCGTAAATTTTCTTAATCTATTCTTCTCAGTGTGCATACTATATAATAAAAGTATACGCAAGAAAATAAACCTTCCTGTGAACTATGATAAATTATCTATTTTAAATACTCAATAATAGAGATTATTGGGACCTCATCAGGATATAGTGAACTTGGGAGGTATAGTGGACCATCGCGTTAAATGTGTTTAACTTGTTATGAATAGTACTTCTTGCTAATTATTTAATTAAAAATTATGCATTTTTAAAGCATGCCAATGTTATATTGACGAAGAATTACTATATATAATTATTGCAAATAATAGTACATCAATATTCTTTTAAAACACACACTGTTTTTAATGAAAATTGTACAAAGTACTTTTGATAGCAAACAAAATTTATTTTCGAGGGTAGCCCACAATGCCCCCCAAGCTCGCCATTCCCCGAGGTCTACTATATGCCCAACTTTCCCCTACCAACAACGATATCAGCCGGACTTTGTCTCCACCTAAATTCGACTTGGCTCGAACAATCGGTGTAATCTTAAAAATCACCCTTTCGTCGGATTCAAAGCAGCAAAAAAAGAGGCACTTCCCTCTTTCTTGTGCATTTAATTCGACTTATCGATATCCGAACGCTCGGAAAATAAAGCAAAGAGAGGGGAAAGCCATTTTCCCCGCTGCAAGTGGAATTTCAGCGAGCGACTCCCACTTCGTCCGCGTGTCCCCGAGAGCCATTAATTTGGGACCGTGCGCGTCCTCTGCTTGACTGTTGTAGTTCTTCTCGGGCTCAGGGGACGCCGACTTGTTCAGCGGCTCGGGCGAAATCGATCCCGACGACGTACCCGTGAGTTACGGGCCGCACACTTCGGCCCGCGCCACTTCAGTCGCTTCTTCTATCTTTCTCTCACTTCCTGCAACGTCACTAAAACATTGTGCGCCCTTTGCGTAGTTTTTTGATCTTTTTTTCGCCTATTATCGACTGCTACAAACTGACCTAATGTTTTAAGTTATCTCGCATTCTGAAGCCTCTATATTCATCTGCAACTAACGTCTTTGATACTGCCGACAGCTTGTACACTGAAAGAAATGGTTTAGTAATTTTTACTATGAGCTCAGTAAATTGGTCACAGATTGTAAAGCTGAAAAGTCTGACTAAATATTTGATAATTTTCAGAAGAATATTAAGAAATATTTTATGAATATTCAGTAATATGTCATTGTGAATATATATGAATAAGCATGCAGCCTCTAAATGTCAGTCTGCGACCAAAGTATAATACCGCATTGTTTAATAAAGTTTACTGATTTTTTGGTAAAAATAACTTTAATATTTCTCTGTGTGTACCATCATTGCGCGCGTGTGTGTTTTGTTATAATTGCAAGTAAGGTACCTGTGCCTAATATGGGCATGCGCCTAATATGTCCATGTTCTGGTATTTCGAACTGACCCGCGCTACAGCTGCGCCCCCTCATGGTAATAGTTCTTTAGTATCAACTTATGAATCTGTGAAACTCTGAGTAACCGCCGAAGGTCTATCTCGA
>JAWWEN010013415.1:0-22520 GCA_035582955.1 Sycophila texana | reverse complement strand
TATTTTTATCAATCATTTTTCATATCTTTTTAGGTACTTTTTAGAAGAAAAAATTAAAGGTGGTGGACTGCCTTAAGTTTATTAAATACTAAATTTATCAATAATTCTTACGGAAAAATAAAAGAGAAACCAACAACTCTTCAAAATTTCAAACGAACTCGTTCCTACATTGACATTTACTACGAAGTAATTTCCGGAAAACACACATATAAACAAAAAAAGGCCCACGACTAGAAAAATTAGTACGATAAAAATTTATCAACCTACTCTCTCGATATTTCAATTAAACATCGACCGGTGCTCACTAGTCACTTTACTGCTATCAAAGTGGTGCATTCCATCTAACTCCCGTACTCCATAAGCGGCTCAAAAATGACAAACCCATTAAGCAGCTTCTAAAACTTCCGCGGCTCGCGATTAGTATCCCCATTGATTCGCGTCTGCCGCGTCTCGCACGCGTTGATATGCTCCCCTTTATTTATGACCCCCGATCATAATTACAGATGCGCGGATAAGCCGCTCTTGCACGCGCACAATAATTTCCTCTCGGTTTTCTCAATGCGCGCCTCGTTTCAGCGTGTATAAATCTCCTTAGCTAAGGATCAGAGGGAGAAAGCTGCGGAACGAGATAACAATCGGATCGTCCTCATCAATTAATACTCACGTGCTTATATACTTGGCCAATTCAGACCTGGCACTTTTTTTTTGTTTCAGTTCGTTGCCGATATGCTATATTATATTATTATCTGTCATTAAATTAGGGGATTCCCCGAATTCGTAATTGGAATTATCGCCGACGCGGGCTATTTAGAGGGCGGTATTCGTCGGTGGTAAGAGTATAAGCACCCAGTGGGGTGCGCTAAAAATCTCCCCCCACCCCCTCCTCGTCTCTTGCTTCGTATAATACCGAGGCGAGGGAGAGTTGGTTGCGGAGTTATGCGCTGTGGGATTGAATTAGGAGCAGCGCGAGGCGGTTTTTACACTTAATTACGGGCTCGCCGGCGCCGAGAGTTTTATTATGAGTTAATTTAACCGCGCCTGTTACGTAGCCGTGATTTAAAGCGCTAGGTCGCCTAAAAATCCTCACCGCATGCTCGATTCATTCGCCAAATGCCTTTAAGGTTACGGCTAATTCGCGTAATTAAAGAGAATTTTTTGTTCTTTTGAAGTATTTTCGCGTTCCTCATTTTATTTGAATTCGTTTATACACAGTTTCAATATTCAATATTTTGCGTATTCATGGGTACGTGTAAAAGTCGGTTAGATCCTTTGAAAAATGCAGTTACAATATGATCAATTTTTTAAATTAGTATTTAGCCAGTGACAAAGCAAAGACTTTGTACTCTAGTTGCTCTCAAAGCGATAAAAGATATACTACGAGTCATAACAGTTTTCAATACACGCGTGAAAAATAATTTTTCTCTTCTGCTCGAGTTAAAAAAAAAATACAACTTCTACATTATTAAAATAATTGTTCTACATTGAACGGTTAAGTCCATAAAATGGAAATACAAATGTTTCTTCCGTTTTAATTATTTTATCTATTATTTTTCTAGAAGCATAAAAAAAGAGTTGTAGCGTGTTTAAAAGTGTTCGTACGAAAAAAAAGCCACGACGCTTTTTCTATATGACTTTAAAAAAAAAGGAATCCAAAGCTCAAGTAATCCAGTGTTAATCTCTAGTAGGATCGACCATAGCAATGTTCAGACCTACCGCTGGTGGATTACACAATTTTTTCACCGCAACACCATTCGCACCCGCCGGAAACTAGAAAATCACAGCCCCGAATTCGACCGGACTCGCAGCGATCGCGCCAATTTCGCGTGATTAAATTCTGGCAGGACACGATTTTTCGCACTTCCACCCCACGCCCCTAATGTTGTTTACACGACGCCGTCATTGTGTGCGCGCGACTAATTTTGGAGCGCCGGGAGGACAAGCTTTTTATTTTTCGTGTTCCTTTTTTTTTCACCCTCGCATTGGGGCAGCGAACTCGCGAGCCGCTTTGTTTGACGTTCATCGCCTGCGATGTTTGAATTAAATTTTCTCGTTTCTACACGAGCCGAGCGCTCTGGCTCACTGTTTGCCCGGCCAACGCGCGGAAATATTTCCGGAAAATGTGTCGGAACAAAGCGGCGGCGGAAACGCATTTCGAGTAGCCTCAGCTTTTCGGGAATCGCATTGTCTTTATTACGAGCGAGTTAATTATCGTTATACGCGGAGGCTGGAAATATTTTTTGAACTTTTCAAATGCTAAATGTATAACCAGGGACTCTATGTACACAGTCTTCATATTTTTTCTTTCATTCGTAAACAATTTTTACGATGAGTTTGTGTAGATGTAAAAAATCTGCAGGGACGTTTTAACGGAAATCTGTTATTCACTAAATTCCAGTAGCATAAATGTTTTTATTGCGGATATTTATAACTCACGTTTAATCAATTAAACTTTCTTTAATGAAATGCGTAAAGAATTCATCATTTAATAAATATTGTATAATAAGATACAACAAATTAATTTCATAAAAATAAACTTTTGTGTAAAAGAAAAATGTTTAACGATGTCACAGGACGATCATTTTCTAAAAAATATCCAGCACTTTTTAGTGTAATTAGCGGACAGACACAGCACCGGCAATTCGTACTAAAAGAGCCTACGAAGAGATTGCCGGTATATACTGAACCCCGGAAGGATGAAAAAAATTCCTTTAAAAAACGACAAAAAAAGAAGTAAATCGCTAGGCAAAAACCACCGAACGCGTAACTCACGGGCAAAAGGTGCGTCAGCCTTATCTAACTTCAACCCTCCCCTCCCCTCGCGCTCTCCGTGGCCGTAAAAACGCGCGCGCGAGAGGAGCGGCTGCGCCCCGTCGTGGAGAACTGGTTGCCGCCGCTGCTATTAATAAGAGTAATTACGGGCGCGCAGCAGAAATGAGAAAGAGCGGCAGAAGCTTAATGCGCCCGTAAAATATGCGGGAGCGCGTCGGAGAAATGGAGTCTCTCTCTCTCTCTCTCTCTGCGGCTCCACGGAGTGACGCGATGCCCCGGGCAGAGGGGGAGGCGGGGGGTGGGGAATCTGCGGGCGGACCGTTTCAAACTGTTTTTGACGACTCGGTGAAATAAATGTGAGGGTGGTGAATTTTTTTTTTTTTTTCACGGCGCGGTTATCGACCGTACCGTTCGGCAGGTGAAATAAAACTGGAGCGCCGACAAAGGAGAATTACCGTATTTTGCTCCTAATGATGGAATTAAATGTGTATTAAAATTTATGTTACATTATTCGGATGCTTTTATAGAAGAAGCCTTATAAAGTATGGAATTTAAATTTCATAGTCGCGGTGTGTAATATTTAGGAAAAATGTCGGCGTTGGGTGTTTGCTGCAGGGTAAGTGCCTGACGCGCAAGTAGAAACAGCCGAGTACGGTAAGACCGCGCTTTTTCATCGCGAATTAGGATCTCGGGTAAAAAAATAAAATTCTATTGATTCCGCGCGATAGAATCTTGAAACATAATGAATACGTAGTTTTCTTTTTGTTTATTAATAAAGTGTGGAATGGAAAAAAGGAAAAAAATACGAGTACGTAGGATGATAATATCTTTTAGAAATATTGCAAAATATCTCTTCGTGCATATACTATTAAAAACTCTTTTTCCAGATTTGTTTTTTCTTTAGATAAATTAAAAGAAATGTTATACGTGCCTCTCTCGCACTTAATATTATTTCGATTTTGTAAATATTATTCCTTTTTACTCATAGCTATTTACGCACGAAGTAGTAATTTTCTTAGTAATTTGATATCGAAACTATGTCGTAATCGCAAATAGCATCGATTTAATTTATACTACTAGTTTAATTACCGTTTTAATGCCTCTGTAAATACCGCTAATATCAAATTGAATCTCTCGATTTTTAACCGATAAACAAGCCGCTAATCCATAAATAATTATAACACCCGCGAAAAACCAATAGTCCGCCATCCCTCATTGCGAAGTTTCCGCACGCTCCTCCAGCCTCATAAAATTTCACTCGAAACAGTCAGCGACTTTTAAAAGATACGAGGCGCAGTAGCAACCGCTTCCTGGAATGCAATAAACCCCGACGCTGGAACACGCGTACTCCATGCAAAACAAAGCGAAAACGAAAAGGAGAGGACAAAAAAAAAAAAAAGAAAGAAAAAAGAAAGAATATACATTATTGACACCAGGCGCGATAAGCGAAGAAATATTTTCCGTCCAAGTGTCGGCTGCATTCTCATCTCCATTCGAGACGCGTTTCTCCCAATACCGCGCGAGTCCCGCGGGGCATTCTGCGCCCGCCCCCTCCGCGGGCCGTCCAGTTAACGACTGCAGGTGGGTGCCAGCCGATGCACGCCGATAGTACTTGGCGTCGCGCGCGCGCTCGCCCCCTCCGACACTTCCCACGTTCGCGCGCGTGAAATTTTGCCGCCGCTGATTATCTGCGCGAGTCGCGGGCCCAGATGCACGCGTGGGGCGAGCTGCGCGCGTCATCGTCTGAGTGTGGGGAGGGGGTGGAGGTTTTACGGCCTCTGAGAGTGAAGGCAATGACAAAGGCGGAATTCGAGAGGACGATTTTTATTTCGAGGGGGATGGGGAAGAACGTCCGCTGGGAGATGGAGAGTCCCGGTCGCGGAAGCGCGCAATTTATCGAATTTTTGTACTGATTTGTACGAGATTCCTTTGTTCCTCAGGATCGTCGTAGCGTTTTTTGTAATGCAATTTCTGCAGGAATATTTTTTTTAGGTATGTAGCTTTAAAAATTTGGTTTGCTTATTTTCAATTATTTCTTTTGACGTTTATTATGCTTCATATTCGTATTCTAAGTTTCCATACGTACGTGTATTTTTATTGATATTACGGAAATGATATACAATTATTTATAGTATCTATGCGAGAATTCTTTAAAAACATCTTTGAATATACTTCCCGCGTAAAAATAAATTTATTTTGATAAATTTAGATAAATTTAGATAAATTTAGATAATTTTTATAATGGCATATGAGATTTTCTCAAACTTGAAAAGTTTATCTAAATTTATACAAAGTTTATCTAAATTTACTTTAATTTATCAAAATTAATTTATTGTTATACGGATTAATATGATGTATAGCTCGATGTATAGCTTTTAAATGTAAAAAATTTTGTTTACTTGTTGCGTGTCAATAAATAAATATTTAATTAATATTAAATAATAGTTACCTATTTCATCACATAGAAAAAATTATAGTATATACTTACTTTTAAATTACTAGATCAGGCGCGCGCTGAGATTCTGTTTAGGGGTTATCACATAAACAATAAATCCAAGAAATACTAACTACAATGAAATGCTCATGGATTTTTTAGAAAGGGATTATTGTTGTTCAGCAACGAAATATTACGGAAAGCTTATAGTAAACAATTACTAATAGTAAAATAAAAATTGTTCGCAGAACCAATAGGTCATCTCTTTACGATAAATTAAATACTAATTCTTTCTAAAACTGCTTTTCTCTGGAAGATTAAAGATATCCAAAAAATAATAAAAATACAGAAAATTAAAATAAAAAATTGAATTAATAATACAGAACAGTTTTATGGTATTCCCAACCTTCCGCACAATTCCGTACGATTTTAGCAGAAAAAAGAACAAGGATAAGGTCGTAAGGTCGCAATAATGAAAACATCATCGCGTCGGTCGACTCGATAAATAAGTCTACCCGAGGATGGAACTTATCTCGAGTTACCCAGCCGCCGAGATCTCGGCTCGCGATGGACGACGCGTCACCTCGTCGAAGCGAAAAGTTAGGGGCGCGTCGCTCGGCGGCAGTAAGAAGCAGATAAGGCCGCCCGCGGAGGGTGAACGCGCGGAGGACCGCGACTGATCGCGTCCCGAGAGAAACGAACGTCCCGTCTGGCCGCGCGTCGTCGCTTGGCTAATCCGCCGGCGCGTAATGTACGCGCGCGCATAACTCGCCTCCTTATCTTCATCTCGGGCTTACTCTCCTCCTCCTATCCTCTTTTACCTCCTCGCCGCGGAAATGACTCACTCGCGCGGCTCCGGAGCCAGTGGCTTTTTCTGCGAATCTCGCTCTTGAATCCTAAATTCGCGTGGGATTTACACACTTGCAGATATTGTCTGTGTTCGATATTTTAAGTGTTTTTTTTTCTTTTTTAGATTTTATATATGTTGTAGTGCAATGTGTGGGGGGAATCTAGTTTGAGAATTGTTGGGGCTAGAGAGAAAACTAATCTGCTCTTGATTTGATTGGATCTGACGTGATCTTGTGATTAATAGACTGTCTCTGTAGATAACGTGCAGCTACATTGGCTTCTGACAATTTACAAAGTATGACAGATTATTTTATTTTTAAATTGTGTAGAGTAATTTCTAGATTGATTAAGCACCTTTTTTTATGACTTATAATCTAATAGGAACGCTTGTCTGTTGTCCATCTCACAAAGTCATAGCAGTTTTTAGCCTGATTTTTAAAGTAAATTTTGACGAAAATATTTTATTTTTTGTAGAACATATACATTAACCAAAATATAATCAAATTGTAAGAATAGAATCAATAATGTTTCCACTATAGGTACACATAATTAATACGTGAATGAAGAAAGTAATAATAAGTAAGGATTAAGTAAGTAATAATGTATATCAAAACATTTTAAAGATTATAAGTTTATAGTTACTAGAAAAATCGTAAAAAACAATTCTGTTATGAAAATCGATAAAGAAATTGTACCTATTGACCTATTGTAACTAATACGTCTGTATTACCATACTATCTATTGAAATGATTTGCAAATTAATTTAAATATTTACGCACGATCAAGAGTTAATTAACAAACGAGTAACTACACATTCTATTTAAATGTAATTATAATTAGGTAATGTAATCAGGTATGTTAATTCTATAAAGTATCATTTTAATCGCCAGTTTTGCTTTGCTAATAAATTCTTCGCTACTCTCTACCGTCGGCATCTCGACTACATAATGTAAAGCAATCGCTGCAAAAAAATAAAAGTTAGTATAACATTTTAACGTTAAAGAGAAAAAACGGTCGTTAAAAATTTAAAAGTAAATCTTTGAACAGCACGAACTTTAGTTTTAATCCTTATTTTCAGCGAAAAAAAAAATCTCGCCCGTTGGCTACTCCCGGAAACTCGTCGGATAAACCCGGAAGAATAAAAAAAAAAAGAGAAAAAAAAGCCCGGAAGAAACTACGCGCAGACTCTTCCCCGGCGATTTCCCATCCATAAATCAGCCACTCGGTCGGCCTACTTTTTCAAAGCCCCAACGGCGGCGCCCTTTTAAAATTCTATCCCGCGCGAGCGAAATCCGCCGCGCGCTTATTACGGAGCTGGCGCGTGGACGCGCCGAATTTACGCGGGAGCGTCTTATCTTCGCCTCGCGGGGCCGGACCGGGAATTTTAATGAGGAACCTTTCGCAGCGAGCCTCGTTACTTTTCGGCGCGACCGCTAAGTCCTCGCAGTGCAGCAGCCGTGGGCTCATTTTTCCACGCCGACACCGGGAATTTAACGGGAGATTTACTTTTGAGCAATGGTGTATACGTAACCATAATATTAAAATTTACTTCGATTTGTCAAATTTTTATTTACTGTCATTCGTCTGTTAATTCGTTTTTACTCGTTTGCGTTAAATCATAACGAATTTCCTCGTTTGAATGGTAAAAAAAAGTTTAAGATAATAAACTTGATTTATATTTTTTTTATTAACGATTGTTTCATTAAAATAATAATTATTGCTGGTAGTTTTACAAAATTTTACTGGATGAAGAAAATAAAATTTTTCTTGCATCTTCCCAATTACAAACTTTAGAGATTCTTTTAAAGTTTTTCATTGATACGGAATCTGCGTACTATCTACAATCTTAGAAAAGGATAAACAAAAAAAATTGACGTTTTAGTTAAAATAATAAAAGCATTATTCAAATAAAATTATTTCAGGAATAATTTAATGACTCGCAAAATATGTAAAACTCGCAAAAATTTAGTAAAATCCGCGACCTAAAACGAAATGAATTTTTTAAGTAGAAACAGACAGGTACGGTAAGGCATATATTTTCTTAAGTTTTTTCAATTTTTTCCTTCGCAAGTTATTATTTTTTATTAAAATTAAAATGTCTTCCTTTTTACACATAATAATAAGAAATAATTTTGAACATTTGATCGGATAACATCGGATTTGCATGTAATCTCAATAAAATGAACGTTGAATTAAAAAAAGTTCCCTTCAGGAGGAAGTCAAAATTTTAGACAATTTTTTTTTTTATTTAGTTTACGATTTTTAATGTTAATCAATACTATATTTTAGCATAAAATAAATTACTAATAAAATATTATTAAGCGAACTAAAACAAGTAATATTATAGGCAGTAGAAACAGACGGGTATAGTAAGCCACTCGTTTGCTCGCAGCTTTATCAATTCTTTTCTTAATAAATAGTAATAATATGATATATCTTATATATATAGAACCTATATATTTTACTGTAACCAGTGTAAATTCTAAATCTAATACGCAACATTTCAGTAAATTCCCCTTCATTTCCAGTATTCGTACCAAATAATCGATGTAATATTTCACTCTAACGCTTTCACAAAGTACATGATTTAATTTAAAAGCAAATGACTAATTAAACGCGTTTAACCCTACGGAAACATCTAAAATCGCGCGCCTCCCTCTCGGCGCAAAGACTGCCAAACGAAATTCCAGTGTAACGAGGGGATAAATTGTCGCTTCGACGTACGGAGCGCGCGGTGCGTGTAAGGGCGGATCGGAGATCACTCTTCATTTCCTCGCGTGTATGTACGTCATCAATATAAAATCACTCGACGCGCGTACCAGCCAAGGAGTCATTGATACTAGTGCCGCGGCGCGCCGCCAACCCAATTGACGCGCCACTCCGCCGATCGACATTTTATTGGGCGATTAATTAAGGCCAATATGGGGGGGAACTTTGCGTCGTGCGCGTGCCCCATTTCGTGTTCGCGAAAAACACAATGACGGAGGAGCGATCGACGAAGGCTCGGCCGCTTAATCATTTTGTTGAAATAGTTTCTGTTCGACGGGTATTAATTTTATCATTGCAATATTATTTTATGGATCTTGGGAAATTTTGTTTAGTGATAAAAAAAATAGTTTTTTCTCCACACGGCGCGTAAAGTGCGCAGAGAAATAGTATATACACCAAGGGAGTAAATAAAGAATCCCTCAAATCGCATGTTTGTCAATTTGCATGCGATTTGAGACATTCTTTACTTTTCCTCCCTAGGTGTGTATAATTTAGTATTTTTTTTTTATTTACTGCAAAAAATTAGTAACGAAATATTTCCTTGGAACGATTAAACATTTCTTTGGACTACAGTAATTTTACAGCTTGAAAGAAATATTCAATTGATTTAAAGAAATATTTAGTTGGCGAATCGATAAATAATTTTATGTTTTTATGTATGAATATTCTCGTTAGAAGTAATTACTATAATAGATATTACTGAGGTAACTGCATCGAAATGTTAAGAAAAATAAAGAGTCGTTATTTTTTTCTTGTTCATACAAGACTGTAATTTCCATAAATAATTAAGAAATGTATAACGTAACTTAATAAATAAGTTTTCTAACATTCTTCTTCTTTTGGTAAACAAAATTCAAAACTGATAATATTTCACTGAAAAGTTAATGATGAAATTTAAACGATTTTGTAATAACTTTTTTCCCATCAAAATTTTTCAATAAAAACTTAATTTCAATCTCGTTTGCGTTCAATTTTGAAAGCGTCCTGAAGAGGGGCGCAAAGTCAACTCAAATGAATTTTCAGAAAATATTGAACAACGTAATTTCACGTTGGCACCGACTTATCGTGCAGGCGTACATTAAATCACGCGAAAAAAAAAAAGAAGTATATACGAAAATTAAAGCAGCTTGCCCATTTACCCGCGACATTTTACATTTTACAGGTGAGTCACGCGAGCTTCTCATACAGGTTCATAATCCTCGTAGTCGTAAGCCGCAAATTTTATTAATTTGCCCATAAACACGATAACGCGCCGCTCGGTGGTTAATTCCTCGGTGATAAAAAAAAAATAAAATAAAATAATAAGTAAATCTTCAAAAAAAAAAGGAAAAATATCGATACCTCTAAGACTGCCGCGCGAATATTGGCGAAAGTTAGTTCGCTGCGGTTCATTCGAATAACTTTTCCCAGGAAGTACGCGCTTATACCTCGGCGACTATGATCTTTTTCTCCTGGAAGTTAAGTAGGTGTGCACGCGCATACCGGCCGAGCGAACTTGCTGAACGAGATGGAATACCTGTCGGGAATAGAGCTTTTTCCCTCCCCCGTTTTTCCTGCGCCGACTTTTATAAGAGCGATCGCTGTTCGATTTTTCCATTTTGTCGGTCGCGGTTTGATGGAGCCCGGCTCGCCCATACTTACACTCGGCTCTACTTTGATAGTTGAGACTTTTTTAAAAGTTCTATTGGCAATTTTGTCTGTACATTGGGAGAGATAGAGCTGAAAATTTATCGACTAAATCGTTTCATTCTTTAAAAGCCATAATGCACTTTATGCTTACTTTGTACAAAAGAATAATAATACTTTTACTTATATTTATTTTAATAGGTGTAATGACAATAAATCAGCAGTACATTGTATAACAAGTGTTGGCAATACTTTCATGTTGCAATAGTTTTGAAAAAATTTAATGCTGTCATTCTTTAAAAGTCATAATACAGTTTACAGGTGCATGTTTCTGCAAAATAGTAATTTACTATTTTTCTTTTAGTTTAGAAAAAAAAAGTAGCGAGGACAATTAGTCAGATTAATAGTACCTTGTACAACAAGTCCGAGAAATGGCAAGTTAAATTTCGTATGCCGAGCTTTACGCTCATTTTCGGTCTAGTTTGCAAAAATTAGCAATTAGAGTAGTAAGTTTAAACGGAAAAAGAGAAGAACAAATAAACATTTCCATACTAGGTACGTGTTAAAAAAACATCCATTGTTCTAATTGAGTAAAGTAATGCCTTGGAACGTGTCAAATTTTAAATATTGCATAATTATACTCTATATTTATGTTCTTTATATTTATTCTTTATATTTTACTAATATACTTTATATTTATGTTCTACATGAAAATAATCAGTCAAAAAAATTTTCTAATTTCATAAAAAAAAAAAAAAAAAACTGAACCTTTCTAAGAATTGAAATTACCTTTCGTTCCTTCAGCTTCATTTTACGGATTGCTTCGGGAATTTTTGCCGCTTTATAATGACCTGCAGCCCGAGGAAAGTAAATAATTCGCATTCCCATTTACTCCAACGTCTCACTCACGTAAACGTCATCACTCAACGAGTCACTCGCCTTACGCCCACGCTTTCAGAGCCGTTACACGTTAACCCCAGTCTTAAAACTAACGTAACTACGTCAATCAGTTTCGATCTGTGCTTTCCGGCACATGCCGATCGATCTTTCACATAATTGTACGCTACGAGATCTTCTTTCAGTTGACTCTCCCGATGCAATCCCTTGATTTATGAAGACAATTACATTGAACCTTTTTTTTATTTAACTGATCATGCTTTCACGCCTCTATAATTTGCTTAATTCAAGTAACAAGTATAACAAGTGACTAGTGTTTTTTAATTCACATTTAATAAATGATTAAAAATTGGATCTAACGGACACCACCAATAAAATTTTTTCAAGATCAGAATAAGAAAATATTGGGCACGCATTCTTTTACTATGAAGGCTCGAAGAGTCTGTAATTATGTGTATATTTATATAATTTGGTTGTAAATTAATGTTTGCCTTTTAATTTTAAATTGAATCGTAGAGAGTCATGTATACAAAATACTTGTAATCTCTGTTGGCTGATTTTCGAGTTAGAAGATTAATAATAAATAGCGTCTACTCGTGACCGCATTCATGCTCAACAATATTGAGATTCGAGAATTTCGATCTCCAATTACAAGCTTTTAATGCATTTTTGTACAGCTGATTCGATCAGGAATTCTCCATCTGTTTTTAATTAATTCGTTTCTCTCCTTAGTATTCATTAAAAATATATAAATATTATTTTCCTAGAATTTAAGAGTGTTTTTAGCACTTGATTTTCACGCAAGATAAGAGTTTAAAATACCATGCAAAAATTCTCTAGCGCAGTTATTCTTCACCAAGGCATTTCTGAACTTTTAAATCGAGTTAGTCATTCGTACAACGCGATCGCTCAATTAAAATCCATTTATCGCTCGAAGTGCGACCGACAGATTTGGTACATGTCCGCACCTATAGCCTATTAGTCCGCTAAGTAAAAATCCAATCCGACGGATCTTGACGTCCATTTGTGCATCGATAAATCAAAACTTCGAATAAACACCCGAGAGGCGATAAGCAGGCCGAAAAAAAAGCGACGTCCTGGACTATCAATCATCTCCCCTCCGATAGCTTCGTTCAAAAAAGTAAAAAAAAAAAATGAAAAAAAAAAAAAATGAAAAACGCCGACACCGCGCACTTCTGACCCGAAACGCCGCGCCTCTCCTCGTTTTCGGCATTGAAAGCCAATAGCTCGGCGAACCATCGCTCACACACTGGCTTAGGGGTACACCGACGCTAAAATACCCTTCATGAGCGTCCGGTGCTCCATTCTCTTTCCTCCTCCGTGTTCTTCTATCTCTCTTCATGGGGGGAAAGTGGAGAGGAAAAATAAACACACAATCCGCTCGGCGCGCGGGATAATACTAAACTCAATTTATCGAATGAAGGAAAGCGAGGCGAGGCGAGAGTACAAAAAGTGATTAATGACGAGGAGCCCGATGCTGCCCTCGATCACTTACCTTTCATGCTTTTCCACCTCGCGATACACACGAGTGCAGCTTTCCGTGTCAAAGCACTTTAATCTTCCTTTTTTTCTTTTATACTTTAGAGTCGACGCGTGGCTCTTCGAGCAGGATGCACGATATGTTTATTTTATTTTATAAGTATAAAGAGGAATCGCTCGATTATTTATGGATGCGATGTGCAATAAAGTTTGTGTAAGAAAAAAAAATTATTGAAAATTTTAAGTGAGACGAGAAGAAGAAGCTTCTTCATTATTCATAAGCTGAATTCTTGTAGTGTAACAATAATCGACACCGGATGGATATTATGAGCATTCGCCATGCAGGAAATGCCCAATGGCAACGAATTATATTTATCTCCTTGTTCGAATTATTGTTATAGCAATAAGTGATTTAAGGATCACGGAAATGCTTTATTTTTTGTTATTTGTTCAATTATGTTTTTAAAAAATCTCCCGATTCTCTTTTCATTTCTTCTCGGAGTTTTATTTTAATGTATCTGTGTATAGAATTCTATTCCATAGATATATTCCGTAACCAGCGTCCTCCTTTCCTGGTCTCTCGGTTGTTAAATTTTTTGCTTTTGCGATTCTGTTTATCCCTTTCGACTGCTTACTTGATCTGCATTCGGAAAATTTCTTTTACCCGTATGCTAATTTTACAGTTTACTTTACTATCTTCCATTTGTCGCACAAGGCGTCCAATTAACGACTGGCGCAGTGTATCGGCGAGTCGCTTTTTACATTCGCATCTTATCGTTTCCTGTACTTTCTTATGAGTTTCTTATGCGAGCTTCTAGAATCGCTCGGTTAATACGTTGAATTCTTCTCTCTTGACTTCGGTATTTTTTCAAAGTAATAAACGAAGTATGAACTTTGCATTTTTATCGTGAACCTTTTTTTTACTTCCTACATTCAGTCCGTGCACACCGGGCAGAATTCACTTAGTAATTCTAAACATGTGCATACGTTAAGTGATAGCGGCGAATAAGGAATTCAGCATAACTTATACTAATTCTTAATGTATTAAACTATGTTACGAAATTTGCCCTCGCAACTGCATAATTAACATGTGCATATTTTAATGTCATCAATTTAATGATTATGTTATGTTTGATCTGCCTATTTTTCTGCATAATTTGCACTCGCAGTTATAGAATGAATGCAACTGGAGTTATCCTCAGTTAATTTTATATCGAACACGCCTTAATGTGTTAAATGTTGTGGGTTTGATTAAACTTTTTTTGACCTCTACACCTTGAATCAATAAAAAAAGAACTTCTTAAGTATTAATGATTATTAATTAATTTTACTACTCTTTCTTGACTGTTTGATACACACATGTATCCTCTAAATTTTGTCCACTACTGCTTTTTTCCTATACTGCAGAGTAATAAATTATTACTGATTTAGAATAAATGATAAGTGTGCAATTATTTTAAAATTAGTGAACACGTCAGTAAATTAAATAACGACAGAAATTATACACTATAAATTTAAAAAAAAAAAAGTACATAAAGGGGAGTAGAAGTAAAAAGGAAAAATTTCAGATCCTTTAGAATAAGTAAAATATAATATGCATATTATTAATTTATTAAGTTTACTCTCCCCACAAACTTTAAAATTTATAAATATTTTTTAAAATTAACTTTTATTAAGTTAAATTTAAGAAATATTAAGTAAACTAAATTATGTTTTCTTTTTTATTAAGACGATAGGTACTTCACATTACAAGTAGGTGCAATAAATAACTCTGGGTAATATCTTACTACCCTCTCAAAATAGAGTTAAAATGAATATATATATAAATTTTTTTAATTTTCCATACCTTAATACTACATGTTCTTTATAAAATCGATTGGTCCTCGACGTATTAAGCATTTAAAAAATTATACCACATAAAATAAATAACCCTGGACAATGTCTTATTACCCCCTCAAAATAGAGTCATAAAGTGCGCTCCTCGGAAAAGCCTCCCTCAACCAAATCGATAGACCTTACAATCTTATCTAAGCAGCCGAACGGAGTCATCTTCATTTCCGAGTGTACAAGGCCCGATAGCGAAAAATGCGAGGCGCGCTCCGGAGCGAGCGCTCCTCCAATCAGATCCGGTCGCGGCTCCCCGGGCCGTTATCGTTTGATCCAGGAGTCGCGCGCGGGCCTCCCCGCGCTTTATCGGGAGCACTCGGGGCCGCACGCATCGAGCGCCCCGCGCGATCGCAATCAGCGCCAAGCGCGCCATTACGCATTCGATCGGCCGCCCGCTCGGTCCCGGCGTGGATTAATTGAGTGACCTCGAGGATCGCGGACGAAGGGGGAGGCTCGATTGTATCCGCGCGACCAGATGACTCGTTTTTTTTTTTTTTTTTTAATCTTTTTTTGTTGTTCTTTTTTTCTGGACAGGATAGAATGGGAGTTAACGGGACTCGCTGAGTCGAGATGTTTGTGAAATATACGACAAGGGGAAAATAGAAAATAATTGTGCTTTCCTTTATTGATAAGCGAGGGTTGTTAATCTTTTCAAGTGACAGGGATGAATTAGGTAATTAGTTTTCACATGATTAATGGCTCTTGGGTGTAATAGAAGAAAGGGGAAAAGAAGCTGCACGCAGCGGAGGTGGAAAATTGCTTGGCCAGGCTCGACTAAGTAAATACACTGATTATTATCGGTTTTAATATCTACAGTGCCGAATGATAATGGAATGCAGTAGAGTGAACTTTTTAAAAATCGAGAAGGTGATAATTTATAGCGCGACGTTAGCGATATTTATTACGTATAACAAGAAAATGTACTTTAAATTTTCTTTGTGGTTACAGCGCGAATGTTTTAAAAAAAGTATAATTATAAGCGTATCTTTAAAATAAGGAGCTCGTTGGAATAAAAATTTTTGTTTATTGCTGCAGAACTAATAATTTAAAGATAATTTTGTTCGTAACAGTAAATTCATTTATGCATGCAAACAGCTGCAAATTTTACGGAAATACATGAAAATAACAAAGATGTTTATTTAAAAATTCAAATTTTCTAGCGCTCCATTGTCACGTAATCAGCGCCATTAAAATCAGTATTAAAATGTCCAAGCAGGTCAGTTCCAGAATGACGCGCACTGCCTATAAATAACTTTCGATAAAAACAAAATACGCGGAAACATCAGGAGCTACTCGAGGTATAATCTAAAAGTGGCGTTTCCGCGTAATTCAGCGTCTCCCATTCAAGGGCCCCGCGCGGCGCTTGTCACGGAGTCAGCCTCGAATTAAGCAAAGCAAAGTAATCGCATCCGTTTTCCAGGTAAAGTCAGAGCGGCACAATCGCCGAGGCGAACGGGAGTCTGAGAAAAATCGCACAAGAGCTAATAATCGGAGATCGGAGGTGGGGGGGGGGGGGGAAGGCAATTGCCTCGTTCGCGTTGACAATGCGCGGGAAAAAGGCCCGGCGACTAGGTAAATAAATAAATCCTTCGCGCTGAACGGAAAATCCTGTCCCGCTGCGGGTCATCTGTTATAACGCGGCAATTTCGTATTCCGAGGTCTGTGCTCTTGCGGACACGCTGGATCGTCGCGGTTATTTAAATTACTTTCTGGTTATTCAATGAGGTTCTTTATATTGAATTTCTTATTTGAAACGGATATATTGATTTATGCGAGTTTTTCGTATGACAAATAATTTATGTGATACTTGCTAAAAATATTTAAACGATTATTTTACTCGATTGATAATTGAATGGGTGGATTGTTATAATGTCCAAAATAATCGGAATCTAACGTCTGAATGAAATGAATTTTAATGTTAATTTGTTAAATTAATTTGTTATGCAATTTATCGGTTGATCTTATTGTATGTACTAAATTGAATATAGCTTAGAAATTTTGATAGTACCATAGAATCATAGTATAATTGAGTTCTAACTTGGAAGCTAACGAATCATCCTCTCTGAATCCTCTTATATCCATGAAGCGTCTATAATTGTATGAGATAAGGCGAGTGGATGAGACGATCATTTCCACCCCTTATCTAATGGTCGTACGCCAGTTCGTAGATAAGGGGATTTAGAGAATGATAAAAGCTACCCGGAACATTAATTTTTATTGCCTTGGTAACGAAGCTTAATTATATCATTTGTCAAAAATTTATACAAAAAAAAAACGTAACAATTCTAACTTGGACTTTATCCGTTTAACAAAGATCGCAAGTGTAATAAAGTCGTACTGGAATTACAACATTAATTAATTAATTCTTACAGTTATATACACTTATAAACACTAAGGTATTAAACATAACCCGATTATTTTAACATTTTTATGACATTTATTTCCTCTATGCCTGGAAAGTTTAAACAATCAGTTAGTCAGTTATAATAGAAAGTTATAACAATTATGAAATAATAATTAATTTTCTTTCTGAAAAGTGCTGAAACAGAAAATCGTAGTTTTGCAAATAGTCGATACAAAAAAAAGAAAAGAAAAAAATATCAGGCAACAAAAAGTGTCGAAAAAGAACATGATTGAAAAAGGTAAAGCCAAACAAAGCGCCTTACTGGTAAAAAAAAGGGAAGAAAAAGGGAGTCGTGCAAAATTCCGAACGGAAAAAGAGCAGCGCGGGTAAACAAAGGGAGCGAGAAAAAGGAAAGAAGCCGAGCCGACGACAATAACGACAACGACAGCGAGGACAGAAATAAGAAAAAAGAAGTCGTGAAGGGAGGGAAGGGCGAGGATGGGGGGAGGGGGTATTTGCATTGAAATCGCCCGTTTAATTGTATGCGTGGCGCGTGTAGTCATTTTGCGCGCGATTAAAATTTTCGTCGTTTACGATTGCGGCGCGCGAGCGGGCGATTTATTGTGTGTTTTCGACGCGAGATCTGCCCTCACTCCACACCCGGAGATACGCCGGCGCCGAGGAATTTATGTAGATGTCGGGCGGGAGCAGCCGTGAAAGATCGATTTTCTTTAAGCCACTTGATGAACGAAATCCCGAATTCCTCGAGCAACGGATAAACGGGAAGAAATTGTTTTGTTGTCTTTTTGCGTAATATAAAATTTTATTCTGACTTTATTAATAGAGATATTTTTTTATAATTTTTTTCATTTATTTAAATAAAACGTTCACGTACTATAATTTTTTTTAAATTTAAAAAGCTGCAAGATTTCTATGCATACTCAACAAGCAAACAAACAGAGTAATTTCAAATACTTAATATTATTTACAATTTCAATGTACTAAAATTATTAATAAATCAATTGTTTTAATTCATACGCTTAAAATAATAATTTATTTAATTAGACGTGTATGATAGTTAATTCAGTAAATAATTGATAATATCACCTTTATTTTCTTTTTTTTTTTTTAATAAGTAGAAAAATCCAAGTTTCATGAGACATTAATGTCCTTAATTTCCTTTTTTACTGTCCTGATAAATTGGTATAAAAAGTCTTTATAGTTCCCATAAATTCTTCATGTTATCAATTTTTTAAGATATTACCCTTCATGGTTCTGGCTCACATGATGGACATTTAGCTTATCATGTAATCTTAAATAAATTTTTAATGCTAAAATCAATAATTATTAATTTTACGAATGTATTAAAAACTTTATGTACCAATAATCTTTCTTCCCTCAGCATTGTTTAATTAAAAATATTGCACGAGAAATGACGTTGCAGTCGATTTTTAGCTTTTTTTTTATGACAAATATAAAGACAAGCACAATAATAAACATAAAATTTTGGAGGAACAAAGCACCTTCGGAAAAATCTTCGTAAATCATCTTGAAAAATGCTCCATAAACTTTTGAACACGTTTGCAATAAAAAAGTCCGCGGAGAGACGCGTCCGGAGAATTCCCCCTGGCGATTTATACGCGGCGACGCTCGCGTCATTTGAATAAGTGCATTGCCCGGACTGTCGCGTCGCAATCTAATCGAGCCACGTCGCGATGCATTTTTCGTATTTCCTGGCGAGCTCGTCTTCAAGAACAGAAAAGTTCAAGTCTGATTCGACATTCCGCGGTGTACTTTAGACGATAGCGCTTTTGCGAGCTTAAATAAAAAATATGTTTCTTGTTTTTTTTTTTTTTTTTTTTTTTTGTTATTAATAATAGTGTACGAAGAAAATTAATTGAGATTTTGTTATCTTTTTCTTACTAAATCGTAGATTTTTGTTTGATGCAGGAAATTAAAGAAGGAGGTCTTTGGGTATATTGTAATTAGACCAATGTCTGACTATACTCATGCTTATACTACTTGTTGCAAATCACTGCACGAAAAATCTATGTATACGTATTGTGTAGATACGCATCATTTTTATTTTATTTTCTGTGTGTAAGCTATTTTGAAAAATGCGTAATACTCCGTAATTCAATTTGATCAATAGCTATTCGTACAAGGAATCCCGATAATAATCGAAAAAAAAAAATTTTATTTCTCTTCTCTCTTTCCGTACAAAGTAGGACTATACTGTAGAAACATTTGCTCTCATCTATAAAAATATTAACTTTCAGATATTTCTAGTCGATTTGTTAGTCAGTTTGAAGAAATTGATATTAAATGGCAGAATGTTGTGAAGCATTATAAAACACGATTTGATTGGCGCATAAAAAAGTGGATTTTTCTAGTAAATAAAAAATAAATAATTTTTTTTTTGTTGGATGGAAAAGAACTGTGTAGACGTTATACATATAATAAAAAAACTTTATTATCGAAAATAGCAACATGTTTTTTGTAATCTACCTGCAGTTGAATTAATGAAATTCGACTAAAAATTAGTGAATGAATTAACATCTACTAATTTTGTTGATTTCTCCCTAATTCAGCTGTACAGGTACACAAATGTTTTCCTCTCCGACTAATAAATCGGAAATGAAAAAAAATGAGCTGCATGTTTCAGAAAATCATGACTGACACGTGAAATAAGCTCTAGTCGTGCATAAATTCAGCTGACCTCGATCTTTGAAAAAGAGGGAAAACATGAAGTGCGACGCGTCCGTTCATTTCCCGCCAAGGGAATAGCGGGCGCGTCTTCTTTTCGCCGTCGCGCACGTCTGGCGGGGACCATTGGTCGCTCGGAATCGCGGCAGATTTATCGGGCTAATTCGAGCGAGAGGAGGGCCCTGTCTGTCTCCGGTGCGCTCGCTTCCGTGACTTACTCGACGATGCTCCGCTCCCCGATATTCTTCCCCGCCCAACTCGAGATGACATGCGGTCGTGCCAGCTCTTATCCTTTTATTATTATTTTTTTTTTACAGCGGCTTTGATTTTGCAGTAGCTTAAACTGGACATGAGCTTTTTTAGGGAGGGGGGCTTCTAATACTATTATTTGTTTAAATGTTTAATCGAAAATTGACTCGGTAATTTGCTTGGTAAAAATTAAGATCTTCACATTTTCGAATAAAAAAAGTATTATTGATTATTAAATGTATTATTACACTATTTATGTAAATAGATATTTGAATAACCTTTGTTCCTCAAGAATTTTAACATTTTTATTTTACTACGTTTCTTTAATCTTAAAATATTCAAATCCTGTATCAAACAGAATAAATCTTTGATTAATTTCATATATATTTTAATATAAATAAAAATTAAACTTACGATATATTCAGATCATTTTAACAAATGATCTGATAATTTTTCAAATATTACAGGAGCTTTTACATCTCTAAGATTTTAAAAAAATTTAGAAAAATAGATTTCAGGTAGATCTTATAGAAAATTTATGTACAAATCTCTTAGAAATTGTTGATAGTTGAAAATTAAATTTTATTTGTCGCTGCTGACGTTCACGGTTATATGATCACGAAATACTGTTTTCTCATGTGTACAGTAAGCGTTATCTGGATCTTAGGTACATTGTACATGATATTCAAGTGTCAGTAGTGTCCTAAGAACATATACCAGGGGGAATCCCTTATCCGAAACTTTGGAAATTTTCATCGCAGCAACGCTGAACGAGTTTGTTGATTCCAAACAAACTCGCTAAGCACGAGGAGCGACAATAACCTCGAAGACGATGGCAAAGGGAAGGGCATGCTCGTAATAATAATGCCCCGAGATAAGAGGCGGCGTGAGATTATGGGGCTGTAAAGGCAAATGCCGAGGGAAAATGCTGGAATAATTGAACTGCATTATATAAGTTTAGTAATATAAATAGAAATTTTAATAATTATTATTATAAAGCTAATGAGCATTAATAGGACTTTACTACGCTCGCTAATTAACTGTCTCGAAGATATAACAATCGTGACGCTCGATTATATTTAAACAATTAATTAAAGTTTCATAAAAAAGTATATTAAGAAAGTATTATAAGAAGTTCAAGTTATACATTTTATTCGAGCTTGTACATCTTATGAATTCAGAAAATATCAGTATCTTCTACGTTCTCCAAAGAATCTTCTTTCTGTAAGCCTAGGCTTAGTATACAAAAAGAATTTATAGGAAAAGAGAATAATTAAAGGGCTATTGTACGATTTTATTGAAAATAACGGGCACGTATACTCTTCGAGACTTAAAGATTATTAATAAAAAAATAATAATGAAAAGTTATGAGTCTTTGTGGAGAAAAGACACAAAGGAAGGTCGTCGAGAGGGGAAATAAAAGCGCAGAGTCAATCGCGAGGAAGAAGCCCGGGCCACGTGGAGCAATAAAGTTGAACGACGCCGCGAATGGATGATGGGGGTCAATTGTCGAAGTCAACGATTAAATGGCGACGTGATCGTCTGTACGCGTTCAGTACCTTAGGAAGGACTTCGCGATGCTAGATCATCCTTTTAAGTTCGGACTTTATGATGCCATTCGGGCCGATTGGAGAAAATTCGAGAATTATATAATAATCGTTTATATACCTGAATAAAGGTACAATGAAATAAATGAAATATTTTTAAATTGAGAAGCTGATTATTCTATTTTTAATTTGCTGCATCAACAATCGTGAAGCTTCGAATGCAAACCTTATTACGCAATTTTGTTTTCTACGTTTTCTTCATCTTCACGGAGACGCTTTTATTGAAAAATGAACGATATTAAATTGTACGGCTGCCCTTTGAAAAGAATTGCTTTTGCGTAGAAAAATATATGCAGAACAGACTGCGAGTGATCAATATGAGACACGTGTTCTAGGAAAAATTTTTTAGAATTTTTAGAATTGCAGCGCAAGATGTTTGCTTCGCGTCTCTATGAAAGGACGCGAATCTTAAAGTATTTCTGAAAACTTGAATTTTTTTCCAAGACTTTTCAAGGAATTTACGTAATATTATAGAAAACGTCGTCTATGTAATATTGAATCGCAGTGTGATTTTATTAAAATTTATTGTCTTGGGAAGTCATTCCTTCAAATACAATAAATTATATGAATTTGAAACTTTTTATATTTTCTATATTTCGTATAAAAATCAAAATTACAATATTCGTTTTCTTTCATATTGAAAAATGTATGTAGAATATATGTACCGTTTGAAAAACAAAAACAATAATATTGAAAACCGTACTTTTTTCTTTTTCCTAAAATATCTAAAAAATTCTAGCGCTGTTTCAGCGTTCTATGTTTTTGTTCATTATTTTCATAGATTTCAGAAAAATATAAGAATGTCAATATAGTATATTACGCCCTCCACCCTGTATAATAAGAAATGTCTCAGATCACATGTAATTGTCGACCGAGGCGAAGC